>JASCZI010030471.1:40849-63492 GCA_036250425.1 Stylosanthes scabra | reverse complement strand
CAAAACAAGTATTATATGTTAGAAACCCATGCAAGATGGTTCAAACACGTTTTTATGTGTTTTTGGGCCATTTGCATCGATGCAATGATGCTTGCATCGATGCAACCAGCTTAACGTAACTACGTAAGCTGTTTTGCACAAGTTGCATCGATGCAGTGAAATTTGAATTTTTGGCTCAACGGCTATATTTGCATCGATGCAGAGGTTGTTGCATCGATGCAGATGTGCTGAAAATGCACATAACGGCTAGTTTTTGAAAAATGGCTCCACTCCACCTACCATATAACGTTCTAATCACTTTAGAATGCTATAAATACATAGTTTGAAGCCTCATTTGATACACAACATCATTTCCAATCAATCTTGTTATTATACTTCAATTTCTAGCTATTTTCAAAGTGTTTTTATACACAATTTGAGAGATATTATTGATCGGTTCATAGAGCTACATTTGTAAACACATACTCTTTTAAGAGAGCTTATCAAAATCATTCAATACTTTGTATTGTGAAAGAATAGTGGTGTAGCTATTCTTTGTGTTGAGATTTGAGTATACACTATAGTCGGTAAGGATCCGTAGAGAATACTAAGCACTCAAGGAAAATTCTTGAAGTTGGGATAACTTCCAGTGGAGTGGGTTAGTATTTGGGTGATCTAGTCCGTGAGGCGTATCTCAAGTGCTCATGTTTGTAAGAGGTTTGTCAAACACCTATTAAAGCTTGGTGGATAGTTGAACTTCCTAATTGCGATTAGGAAAGAGTGGACGTAGGCAAGAGTTTGGCCAAACCACTATACTTCGTTGTGTATCATATCTCTATCTCTCAACTCTTTATATTATTGTCATTTATATTTACACAAGTGTTTTGGAAAGTACAAGCTCCTTGTAAGTACTTAAGAAGTGGCTTAAGTCCTTGGAAAAATACTAGTACAATCATTTGAGCAATTTACTTTCGAAGTAATTTAAGCTTCCGCGAAAATTTATCATTGTTGCTTATATACTCAATTCACCCCCCTCTTGAGTATTGAATATAACGTGCTTATCGACTAACACCTGCTACTTTTCAACGGTGCATGGTTGCAATTTTTCATGATATGATTGAAAAATTCATTGAGGTTTTTATGGATGATTTTTCTGTATTTGGTTCTAGTTTTGACAATTGTTTGTTTAATTTGTCTTTAGTATTGAAAAGATGTCAAGAAACTAACCTTGTTTTAAATTGGGAAAAATGTCATTTTATGGTACAGAAAGGAATAGTTCTTGGACACAAAATTTCAGCAAAGGGCATTGAGGTAGATAAAGCAAAAGTTGAAGTAATTGAGAAGCTCCCTCCTCCAACAAACATCAAAGGAATTCGAAGTTTTCTGGGTCATGCAGGTTTTTATAGACGCTTTATTCAAGATTTTTCAAAAATTTCAAAACCTCTTAGCAATTTACTTGTTAAAGATGTTGCTTTTGATTTTGATGAAAGTTGTTTAAAGGCTTATGAAACTTTGAAACAAAACCTTATTTCCGCACCTATTCTCGTAGCTCCTAACTGGGAGTTACCTTTTGAATTAATGTGTGACGCAAGTGATTATGCGATAGGTGCAGTTTTAGGTCAAAGAAAAAATAAGCTTTTGCATGTGATTTATTATGCAAGTAGAACTTTAAATGATGCACAGCTAAATTATGCAACAACTGAAAAAGAATTATTAGCTGTTGTATTTGCATTTGAAAAATTTCAATCTTACTTGCTTGGTGCTAAAGTTATTGTGTACACAGATCATGCAGCGCTTAAATATCTGCTAACCAAGAAAGATGCCAAACCTAGACTACTCAGATGGATTTTGTTACTTCAAGAGTTTGATCTCGAAATCCGTGACAAGAAAGGAGCTGAAAATATTGTCGCTGATCATTTGTCCAGAATAGTGGTATCTAAAGAGTCAAATGCTGAAATCAACGATACCTTTCCTGATGAACAGCTACTTAGCATGCAAGTAGATACATGTGTTAGGGTTAAAATTAAATTGGACGACTAGTGCACTTTTCAAAATTATTTTTACTGGAGATAGATACATGTGTTAGGGTTAAAATTAAATTGGTTTGGATAAAAAAATATTTTAAGATGAAAAGATATGCATGTTTTGGTAAAATATAATAATTTAGGTTTTAAAATAAACTTACAAAGGGTAAAAGTGTAATTTCAAGTTATGTGGCTGAAAATCTGTTTGTCTAATTATAATATTTATGTATCAAGATCATAATAAAACTAAAGTGGTTCTTTCATCTTTAAAAGAAGTATTTTATATTTATATATATACATATAACTAAAGTTTGGGGGCAACTTAGAAATAAGCAAAATAAGAAAAAAGGGGCTATATAAGTAATTTATATGTTTACTAAAATTATATAATTACTAAGTTGGTTTCTATAAAATAGATTTCATGACTTTCTAAATAGCCTATGTGGTTATTGAAGCTTTTTGCATAAATATGAGGATTAAGAAAGCAAGACTCCCAAATCTAAGTTGATCTATGCAAGATGGTCAAACTGATTCGGTCCGGTTAGCCAGTATGGGACAGTGTAGTCAGACCCAATTCATTCCTTGGGAACGGGTTTTGGTTTAATATCGGACTTGTTCCCTTGTAATGAATTGGTATGGTTAGAGTGAATGGTCCGGTGTAGTGGCATAAGAATGGTCCGGTGTACTCCGACCTTCGTTCAAGTTTCGTTTTTCTGCCAAAATGGTTCTACAAACCGGATGCTATATTGGTGCTTTGGTAGTGAGGTGTAGTGGCATAAGAATGAAGGGGTAGCTCCCCTATACGCGATCATCCGTGACTTACGAGCGATGCGACCTTTTCACGATAGCTCTGGAGACGGGCGCTAAGGTGACGGGATCCTCACCAACTCTTTAAGATCCGCAAAGGGAGTGCGGAAAGTGCCCAAAAGGGCGGTACGGGTCGTTTCGGTATTGCCGTGACATTCGCTCGTAAGGAACCATGCTTGGAATATATTCCGAGTAGTCATCGGATGCGGGAAGACAACCAATGCGTGAGCTCACGTCCTGTGCTAGGAACTTTAAGCATGCATCATACTTTGTTTGTGCATTTTGCTTGTGATTGTTTGTTTTGATTAGGTTGTGTATTTGTTTACTTTACTTTCTTCCTTATGTGTTTAATTTTCTATTATTCTTATTTGTCAAGTGCTAAGTGTTGATATATGAGGAATATATGAACTGTTGCCCTACTTGACGTAAGCCACAGGATAGAGTAGTTGACCACTAGGTGTCTACTAAGAACGTTAGGTTCTCACCCCCGTTTTCTTTCTTTTACCCCACACGTAGATGGGAAGCGGAGTTAGAATCTATCTGAGTACGTAGCTGAAGGACTACGAGAATGAGGACTTTGGACTTCGATGACGAGCTAAGAGCCACCAAGATATGATGCGACCATCCGTAGTAGTTTTTTTACCGAGACGTCATATATAGAGAAGGTCAAGGGTTCACTTAGAGATTTTCGAAGTCTCTAGATAATGGATTAGCACCTTCTTCAACGATTGAGCCCCCACACCCGAAGTGCACCTTGAGGAAGTTCGTCCAACTATCAGAAGTTAGACGTGAGACTCAGATAAAGAAGAGGAAAATGAGGAGTAAAAGAATGAAGAGAGGTAGTGAAGATGGCAAGGATACTTTCTAAAGAAGATTGAGAAAGAAGAAGAAAATTTTAGTATCCGGGGTTTAGCCACCACATCAATGGGTCGAAGTCTTAGAGTACCTCGCAGTTGTTAGTACACAAGAGGCTTAGGTTGTTGTTGTCTTCCTTTTGTTTTAGTCCCGCGTCCTAGCTTAAGAGACCTTTGTATGGTTAGGCCGGGATTTTATTTTCAAGTTCTTAGGTATTTATAGAATTGTCGAGGCTGTAATAACAATATTAATAAATATATTTTTGTTTTACTGGTTTTATATCCTTGTCATCGCTTCGTTTATCAGTAAACGAATCATGTATAGTTATTAAGCTACGCATGTTTAACGTTGACGTGTTATATCAACATGCTTATATGTAATTAACTAGTTAAAGAAGTTATAAATTAGGTTAGGAATAATGTGACGTCTCGATCGTAGGTAGTGTCGCGACACGCCGAAAATCAGGATGTTACAGAATATCTGAAGACGCAAGGGGAGAGACAATCATTAGAGACTTAGACCATTTTTAGGTAGATTTTGAGTAGTCTTTGTATAGAGAAACTTTCTCTCTTATTTTTCTACACTTTCTCATATTTTTTATTTCAATTTCCAGCACCTAAACCCTTACCCTTTTGGGAATCCTTGTTGATTTGTGTTAGATTGTTGATACTATTCTTTAATTAATGCAATTACTACTTATTTCTTTCATCTAGTTCTCTTAATTTCTCTACTCATGTTATTTTGGTTATTTTTAGTGTTGCTGAATTTTGTTGATCTTCATACCCATTGATGAATTCTTTTTATTTGTTGATTCTTTGTTGATTCTATTCATATATTTACTTTATAGATACATTAATTGCTTGATTTGATCCATATTCATTATGTTTAATTTTCATGCATGCCAAGTTTTTGATATTTTGCTTCTTATAGATATGGAATAGTTCTGTTATTTCTTGGACATGTGTTAGTGAGATGTGGATGATCTAATAGAGTCATTAATTCTTACCATTGATTGATGAATTAGAGTTGTGGATTAATTTTGTTTCATTAACGCTAAACCTTTTCTAGTGATGAGTAGGCCTTGACCCGGTGAATTTGATGGGTTATTGTTGTTATAGTCGGACCTTTGGTTCTCATTTCGTTATGCTCTATTTTTTTTAAGGATGGATGGGAATAAGATCCATTGAGCTTGAATAAACAGATATTCTTTGCAGATTTGATTTTTATACTTGGAAGTTTTCCCTCGCTTGTGTTATATAAGATTTTGTTTCTTTTGAAGAAGAACAGGAGTGTAATTATGTCGTATATGTATTTATATTATTTTTTATAGTGAATGAAATTTATTAGTGACTTAAATGTATTTATGTGTATGTGTTTATTTGTGTGTTTTACTTTAATGTGGTTGTACGTAATTTAATTTTAATGTATTTGTAATGTATCATCTTTCGAACTTATAGCTCATTCAAACATTATTAACATATTGGGATTCAATATTGGAATTGTATTCTCAGCTCATATTGGGATTTTTTATTTTAATAAACAAAGAAAAATTCAAATTCACACAAATGCATACGATGGGAGAAAATTACAAAAATGCATGCCTGTTACATATCTAGTCGTCAGGGACGACGAGATGACGAGATATATCAAAACGTAATTTTTTTTGATATATATCTCGTTTCCAGGGGCGATGAGATATATATTAAAACGTAATTTTTTTTATTATTTGAAAATTTTTTAAAAAGTGCATACATGGAACAAAATATAGTATAATATACATAGTATAGTATCATACAAATGTCATAGCGCTGGTACGTAAAACAAAATACAATAAGCAGTCATCAACGCCTACGCTGCTGCTGTAAGTGTCCGCCCGTACCACAAGTCGAGGGTCGGACCTGTCTGAGTGGACGATCTGGGTGCTGAGGATGGGGCTGGGCAGGCAGCTGAGTCTGAGCAACATCGTGCGTGATGTCCTAGCGTGATGGGGAATAGTGAGGCATTTGCAGTGGGGGGAGAGTAATGAAGCTGCTGTGGAGATGGAGAATAATGGAGCTGCGGCGGGGGAGGTAAGTAGTGCTGGTACTGAGGCAAAGGCTGTGACGAGTAGCTCGGACCACCATGCTCGAAGGTAGTATGCGAGTAGTGCTAGTAATGGGGGAAGGGATGTGGCTATGGGTACGTAGTAGGCGTGCGGAACTGCATGCTCGTATGAGCTGGCATGTAACGGTATGCGGTCGGGAGATCAGATGAACTTGCTCCATCTGTCCCCGGATGGTGGTGTATACGCTGCCTGAACCCCTACGCGATGTCATGGGCAACTGAGGCACTGGTCCTCGTAACATCCCAGGCGTCATCGAGCCTAGTGGAGGTAAGCTGCTCCCATGTAGTCTCGGCCTGCTCGGGGACAATGTCTGGTCCCGTCTGCTAGTCGGTATGTGGCGGTGGTGGTGGGGGATGGGGTGGTGACGGTCGGGGTGGAGAGTCGTCGCCCAACAACTCGAAGTGGTCGAGGAGCATCTCCTCCTCTGACTCATCCTCGAACCTCTCCCTGCGAGTAGTCCTCGTCTGTCTCACTGCTCTAGCTGTAGAGGTGGATGGCGCAGCTTGTGATGTCGATGCTTCCATCCGAGTCTTCTGTGTACCACGAGCAAGTCCTCCTATACCCCCTCCTCGGCAACGTCTACCCGCCGGCGCATCAGGGGGGAGCGGGATGTCCTACCGGAGCTGGGAGGGTGTCGGTCGAATGTTTGCCGGTAGAGCCTAAACATGTGGATCCTGCAGTAATCCGTCATCCGACAGGAATCGACTCATGCATGCCCGACTCCACCAATCCAAATACTCCCAGTTGCCACGTAAGTCTGGCTACGAGACACTCTGAATGACGACCGGCTCAGTCGCGTGTCGCATCTAATTCTCATACCATGCTCTGGTCGTGCGATGTGTGGACCACCACACGTACTCGCCCCTACCAGTGGTCGTCAGGAACTGGTTGATGTTAACTGGATCGACTGGAATCGGCTGGTCAGCTCCGAGCTATCTCACCACCCGGTCCACGTGGTGCATGTGAACCAGGTTGAAACAGATAATTGGAACGACCGACCGCCAAGCCTGAATCTCCGGACCAGCTCGTATCCACTCAGGTGAGAGGAACTGGAGCTCATCTCCTCCGTATGGCGTCCGCTGAAACTACAACATTAAAAACTAAATATTTCATATATGCATGTGTAAACAAAAAGTATAATAAGTATAAATATAATTATTAAACCGACTCACATCCTCAGCGTGACATCGATCGATTCTATATCGTCATACAAGCAGCCTCCCAGCCCTGAAGCTCCCTCGCACCTTGAGGCAACCCTGATAACCTGAAAACATTAGTCAACAAAAGAGTGTCAAATTCACAGGTAACAATCTAAACAAACATTAAATATAAGTAAATCAATGGAAACAACAAAAATAGTACCTTCGTGTGAGTGGAAACATGGGCACATCTAGGTGAGCTGGTCCCCACGCAGGAAATCTGTGGTAGAACCAGCTCATGATCAGAGGGACACATCCGCTGAGGTCAGTGGTGCTGCTCTTTGCTGTGCTGGACAAAGATCAGTACGTCCAAGCGAGCACGGCAGATCCCCATGACTATCGCATGCACCTGTCAAAGTCTGCCATCAAGGGCAACCACCTAATGTGGACTAGGTTGTTGCTCTTGTCGGTGAGCAAGTATCCCCCGATCAACATCATAAGGTAGCACCTGGCATACTGCCTCAAGGTGTCCAGGTCTGCATCCTTGGGGATGTGCTACATTCGCTGTCTGAGCCAAACCATCTTGATAGAGAAGCTCTCTTTCCATGCATCGGGATTTTGCTCGGGCCTGGTGCCTAGCAGCTGCTTAACCCAATCCCACGTTTGGCGCTGATAATGTGTCTGAAAGTCCCGCATGGCCCTACCAACCGAATCACCGCGGGTGCATAATTCGAGGTGGTAGGCCACATCCTGAAGGGTGATGGTAACCTCACCCCACGGCATGTGGAAGCTATGTGTCTCGGGACACCATCTCTGCACAGACGCTGAGAGCGGTGGTAGGTCGAAGTGGAAGACCATCAACATCACAGTCTGCCCGAAGCTGGCCTCCCGGAAATACGGCATCAAAACATCGGGCAGTGCCATGACGTCGCTGTTCCACCGAGCATGTAGAATCCTAGGCGGCTGATCAGTTAATAAAAATAAATTACATGTTAAAACAATAATTAGTTTACTTTAACCACAATATTTAATAATTTATTAAATAACGAAAATAAATCTTGCTTACTCATTAAACAATAACATTAAATGAAATTAAATAATAAAAGAAGTGTTCACATAAAAAATTAAAGGTCTCTAATTATTACTAACCTTAACCGCCCTATTAACAACTATACTAGAAAAGTAACCATAACGAGCTCAAAAGGGAATTATCACTAACCTCGAGGGCGGTCACAATGTGCCTGCCGTCATTATTCTTCCGGTTGATGTCTCTAGAGCACAATACTCCAGCAAGAACACCAGACTGGCGCGGGGGAGTAGGAGCGGGAATCTCAGCCATCAGAAGTATGGAAGAAGAGTAATTAAAGAGAGAGAGAAAGAATGAGCCCCAGCCAAAAAAAAGAAAAAGTGAAAATGTCCGTTCTGGCTGGAAACGAAACTTATTTATAGAAACTTTTAGGCCATATCTCGTCGCCATATCCCTTAGGACGGACGACGAGATATGTAATAAGCATGCATTTTTGTAATTTTCTCCTAGCTTGTACATTTGTGTTAATATGGGTTTATTTTTATTTATTAAAATAAAAAATCTGCTCATATTGCGTTGTCCAATAGTAACTTGTCGACATGTCTTTCTTCTTTATCAAAAGTGCTCGGTTATGTCAAATACTCAAATCCATTGTCAATGGAAGACAAGCCTTTTCTTATGAATCAGAAATGTTAACAGCAATTTAGAAATCCCAAAAGATAATTCTCTTTATAACTGACGAGGTAAATTCAACTCTTATGCATCCATTCATCTCTCCTAATGTTAAAGTTAAGTTAAACATTCTTCTCCCGGTCACTCTCAAAGAATAATCGTATCTTTTCAGAGTTCATTTTCTGTGGGATATTTTGACTTGTATAATGTTTCGTAGCCCTCTAAAAATTAATATTAATGGATAATTAGAGATCCTAATCATTGCTGCTTGAGTAAGATTAAGAGTTGTTCTCATCAAGGAACTTATGTCCATACTTCATGAACATTAAAATCCGAAATATTAAAACCACACAATTATAAGAGAAAATTATGTTATATCACAAAAATATAAATTTAATTACCAAAATACTTGTACAACAAATAATATGGATATATCTGGTTATTTTTATCACATTTTTCAATTTTTCTAAATATGTTAGTATTTTTTAAAGTTATTTTTATGAATAGTATGAAAATCCGCTCGACCCGGTTGATCGGACTAAAAAGTCAGTCACCTAACTATGAAATTGAGCCGAATCGGCAAACAAAGTGGAGCTACATTAAAACTACTGCAAACTGGTTTATTTCATGTAGGTTAAATAGAAACCTGTGAATTGGCCAGATATTGTAAACTAGGTTGCGTCAAAATTGTTTTAAAAATCTTGTCTGATGTGGTTTGAGTATTGAATAAGTAAAAAAGAAAAACATAAAAAAATGTTAGATGTGTAAGTATTTTTTGTTTATTTCGATATTCCCTACCGCAACAAGTCAAATACTAATCTGTTGCGAATCGAAATTTTAT
The DNA here is from genome assembly GCA_036250425.1 of Stylosanthes scabra. Lineage (NCBI taxonomy): Eukaryota > Viridiplantae > Streptophyta > Magnoliopsida > Fabales > Fabaceae > Stylosanthes > Stylosanthes scabra. The sequence goes on along the minus strand of JASCZI010030471.1, from coordinate 54,044 downwards.
TTGAAGGTAGCAGACAAGTAAGCTAACTATTTGAACAACCCAAGTGCTTTGGTGTACAAATATTTTTGCTAATTAATTCCACCAAATTTATCCCAATCTAAAAAAAAATCACATTAGTTAGTCTTATTAGTTGAGAAAAAAAGAAACAAGAATAAACAATCACACATAGTTAGACTACACTGCAATAATTACTTGTGCGCCAGCTATTCTTCAATTAGTAATTCAGAGAATATCAGGATGGAAATTAGAATTTTATATTGAAACAAGGAGATTTCTTAGATGGTGAAAGTATTGGTGCAATTTAGACCAAACATAATTTAAGATTAGAGGTTTATATTGAAACAATATACAAATAATCAAATATATAGATTGTAAGATGACTAAAAAATCTATTAAAAAATTAATAAACACCATTTTAAATATTTCAAATAATTCGGAGAATATCAGGACGAAGATTTCATTCTGGTTTCGCCGTCTCTTAAAGCGTTTTCAATGGTTATAATGTGAGTTCCTCATCTGACAAAGAAGAAAGAGAAAATCAAATATCACCTTTGGAGTGATTAAGGCATAATCTCTACTTAAGGATTGATGTATTTTGGTCCCTTTGAGCAGATATTCACTTCTTACATTATATTAATATAAAAAATGGATAAATATCACAAAAATAATCATTAATTTTATTTCATCTTCTCTATAGATACTAACTACACACTTTAATTTTCACAACTTCTTTCATTCTTCTCCAAAATTTTCCAACTTTCTCGAAAAAATGAAATTTCCTAATGCTTTTATTGTCCTTTTAAAAAATGGATCCAAATCAATTCAACTCTTTCTAATTACTTTCATATTAATTATTTTACAATAGTGATTTTTTAATTTACAAATTTTAATAATATTAGTATAAAAAAAATTAATAACTAGATTAATTTATTTTTATTTTAATTAATTAAATAGGTGAACCGTAATAACAACCAAAGTTTGTTCCTTGAAATATGCTATGTTAACAATAATTATTTAAACAACAGAAATCAACATCTATTTCTCTTTCTTCTTTTTTATTCTTTAAGTAACATCTCACGATTCACCATCTCTCTCACTCCCCACTTTTTTTTGGACATCTCTTTCTCTCTCTGCTAAGGATTCGGTGCCCCTTTTCAAGGGAGCGGAACCGGTAACTCTCTGAAAAATATTTATAAAACCTACCCCGTATAAATTTATTTTAATTTTTTAAATTTATCAAAACTTTTTGTTTTTTCAGTTTATACCCATGAACCACAACCACCCTCCGTTGTCACTACTGTCGTCGACACCACACCAACCACTGCACCTTCCACTGCCACCCTCCCCCACCGTCATCCACATCGTCCTACCTGTCACGATGGCAGCGCCTTCACTATCGCCGGGTTCACCAGTTCCTCTGGCCTTCCCGACGTCTACATCGCCTCCTCTGGTCCCAGCGCGCGCCACCAACCTTGTCTTCAGCCTCGAGCCCTCGCCTATGTGATGAGGGAGTCAATTTCTTTCGTTGCCGTCACTGGCTATGTTCCCCGCTGAACGCATTTCAAGAAACCTCGCCCTCTCATGGTTCCATAAAAAAATATAATTGCCTTGTTTTATATATTGATGAAATCTCAAGAATAGTTAAAGAAACGTTTTTTGTAGTTGCTGCCGGGTAGACTTGGACCTTTGATGTTCCTAAAGATGTTCAGCAAAATGGAGAAGGAAAAGTAATCAGAAATTCATTGGGTAAAAATTAGAATTACAAAAAAATGTAAGAGTTTTAAAAATTATGAAAAATTTATTTGGGGTCAAATTTACAAATATTATTGAAATGGTCACTCGTGCCCTTCCCTTAGAGAGGGGCACCGAATCCTTGGCCATCTATCTATCTATCTATCTATCTATCTATCTATCTATTTATCTATCTATCTTCACTCTCTTCTTCTTTGTCGCATGCTACATTCTCTACCATTGGTGCGACAAGATCCGAAAATTCACCTCCTCACTTTCTCTTTCTCCTCTACCAGTGATGGTTTGCAGTGGTGACTAGAGGCTTCGCCAAGAGGAGGAGCGATCACCATAGAAATAGGCGATTTCGCATACTCTCTCCCTTGAACGGTGGCAACAACACTTCCTTGTCATACCGATGCTGTCATTGTTCCCTCCTCCTTTATCTTCTTACATTGTTTGTGTTCTTTTTGTTCTCCATAGTGTCAATTTTCACTATCTTGTTTTAATTTGAATAAAAATTTCTTCGAAGGATCACTTGTTTTTGTTTAGATGATTATTTGATTCTATTTGAATAATCACTTAATTCTGTTTGAATGATCACTTATTTCTATTTGAATGATTATTTGATTATGTTTGAATGTCCAAAATGTTATTAGCTAATTATTTTTCAAAAATATATTGGTACTTTTTTATTCCTTCTATTTTAAGTTCCTATTTATTATTTATGCTTAAAAATTAGAGTAAATACCCATTCCAGTCCTCAAACTTTTTCACTTTAGACAAGGCACCCCCTAATGATGTTAACTTACCAAATTGGTCCCCGTCCATTATAATAAATTTATAATTTAGTCTCTGTAACCTGTTACCAGTAGGTTACCCTGATGACATGTCAGTTCCAATGCCAATTGTGCATTTCTGTTGCCAAGCTAGAATGGTTGGATATTAAGAAGGACACATAGGCCCCTCCCAAAACTTTCAAAACGTTTCCAATTCCCTTGAGTGTGTTTCCATAAATCTCCCTATTCGGACCTCTCATTCATGAAAGAACCCTAACTCCATCGTCTTCTTCATTCGTTTCCCTCCAAAAACGAGCGACAAAGGTATGTTAATCGAACCTATTCCGAGCTGCTTACGGACACGAGGAAGCTGCCTGTGAGTAGTTGAAGGTGTTTCTCGAAGGTTAGTTGCTTCTCTAACCTCTGTCTACCTACTCTGTTCTTTATTAGTGAAATGTACATGATCATGCAATTTTTTTTTAGTGTTTGATGAGTGGGTTTGAGTTCTATACTCAGTGCCGCTACATTGTTCTCCATTATCGTGATGTTAGTCCATGGTGTTTAGGGTTTGAGTAATAGGTTTAGGGTTTGTATTTATGCCTCGCTTGGTACTCTGTCTCTGCTTCTTCGTGCTGAGAGTAAGCATCTATGTTGGTGTGTTCTCATTTTTTGCTGCATTGTGATTCTATTTGTCTCATCGTTTGGAGTTTGGTGGAAAGGTCTAGGGTTTTTATCTATGGATAAAATTGGTTTGTGATCTGCCTCTGTTCTGATTTTTGGTGGGTTAGATGTTCTAAATGCACTTGCAATTTTTAACGTGATGGATATTTTTGTTGTACCTGTGATCCATCACGGTGGAAGACTTGAGAGAAGTGCAGACGGGGTGCTTGATTATGTTGGAAGGGAAATAATATCGCATAAGTTCCACAATTGCAAATTGGGGCAGTGAACTTCTTCATTCTCTTGTTCCATGCTCCACTAACGCTGCTCATGCCAGAACCACCCACGCTGCTCCGGCACGGTCACCAGATAAAGCATACACTTACTCTTCCATGACAATTTCATAAATCGAATTCTTAGAATTTAGAAATGGGAAACCCTAAAAAATCTTCGAAACATTAAAAGGGAAAGAAGAAAAAGTGAATGACACAACATCGTTTTGAAAGTTTTGGGAGGAGCCTATGTGTCCCTCTCAGTAACCAACCATTCCAGCTTGACAACAAAAATATACACTTAACATTGAAACTGACATGTTATCAAGATAACCTACTAGTAACATGTTAGAATAACTAAGTTATACATTTATTATAATGGACGGGGATCGATTTGGTAAGTTAGCATCATTAGGGTGTCTTGTCTTGAAAAAGTTTGGGCATCCAAATGAGTATTTATTCTAAAAATTATTGTGAAATTACTTTTTATTACATATGGACGTGTGCAGAAATTGGGATGAATTTCCTTGCCGTGTCAAGGGGAGGGAATTTTGCTCCATCCAGATTCCACGGGGAAAATACCCATGATCGGGCCCCATTTCGGGTGGTACCTATGATATTTTACACCCCTACCCTCGCCGGCTTGCCGTCACCGTTAGCTCGTCCCTGCGCCGCTGTGTCTGCAAGCCTTCATTTGTGCTTCTACTTCCTCTGCTCGTGCGTCTTGGGCTCTTGGCTCTTCTGCTTGTGCTTCCTCCGCGCGACCGTGCCTCCTCTCCTGCCGGTGACCTGCTTCTGCCTGCTACTCGTGAGTTGTTTTAAATTTTTCAGAAGCTTATTAATTTTTTATACTTAAGAAATGTGCCCTTAGATGGGTGTAAGTGCCGGACAAGTCCTCTGGTCTTTTCATTGTACCCTTACATGGGTGTAAGTGCCGCTTCTATACTCAATCACCTCCTCCACGCACGGAACCTCAAGCCTCAACCACGCTCCACCGCGTCCTCCACCACCAAGGCGGCCATCACAACCATCCTCTCCCACCTTAACGCCGGTCACATCCGTAAAGCCGCCTCCGTCCTCTTCGCGTTCCCGGCGCCCTTCCCGTACTCCCTCTACGCCCATCTCTTCAGGCACTGCACCTCCCCAAGCGCGGTGGTTGGCCTCCGCAAGGCCGAGTCTCACCTCCTCACCTTTTCACCCAACCCACCTATCTTCCTCCTCAACCGCGCCATTGAGGCTTATGGAAGATGCGACTCTCTTCGTGATGCACGTGAATTGTTCGATGAAATGCCGCAACCAGATGGTGGCTCTTGGAATGCGCTCATCAACGCTTATTCCCAACGGGGTTTCCCCGTTGAGGTTTTCGAGCTGTTTTTAAGGATGAATAGGTCTGGTGTTTATCCCAATCAAATCACTTTGGCTGGTGTTCTTGGGTCATGTGCTGTGGCTTCTGAGATTGTTCTGGCCAAGCAGGTTCATGGGATTGTTGTGAAATTTGGGTTTTGTCGCAATGTGATTCTCGGGAGTTCCCTTGTTAATTTGTATGGAAAATGTGGGGTCATGGTTGATGCCCGTAGAATGTTTGAAGAGATTCCAAGCCCCAATGCTGTTACATGGAATGTCATTGTGAGGAGGTATCTTGATGCTGGCGATCCGAGGGAGGCGGTTTTCTTGTTTTCACAGATGTTTTTGGTGAAGGTTCGGCCATTGAATTTCACATTTTCGAACGCTCTTGTTGCTTGTGCGAGTATGTCTGGACTGGAGGAGGGGATGCAGATACATGGGGCTGTTGTGAAGTTGGGTCTTCATGTGGATAATGTTGTTTCAAGCTCACTTATTAACATGTATATGAAATGTGGTAAGCTGGAGGATGGCTATGAGGTTTTTGATCAGATTGCTTCCAAAGATTTGGTGTCTTGGACCTCGATTGTATCTGGATATGCAATGTGTGGGAAAACATGGGAAGCAAGAAAGCTTTTTGATGAGATGCCAGAGCGGAATGTGATCTCGTGGAATGCAATGTTGGCAGGGTATGCTAGATTTTGTGATTGGCATGAAGCATTAGAGTTTATATATCAGATGCTTGGTAAAATTAAAGATGTCGATCATGTAACACTTAGTCTGATGTTAAATGTCTCTGCAGGTCTTTCGGATCATGAGATGGGGAAGCAAGTACATGGTTATATATATCGACATGGTCTCCACTCGAACCTGAGTGTTGCCAATGCTCTTCTTGATATGTATGGTAAATGCGGGAACTTGAACAGCACCAAAGTTTGGTTTAACCAGATGAGTAATCATCGTGACTGGGTTTCTTGGAATGCTTTGTTAGCTAGCTATGATCATCATCAGTTGAGTGAACAAGCACTAACAAAATTTTTGGAGATGCAGTGGGAGACAGAACCAACTAAGTATACCTTTGGAATCCTCTTGGCGGCTTGTGCAAATAGCTTTTCTCTTAACTTTGGGAAACAAATTCATGGTTTCATCATTAGACATGGATTTGAAATAGATATTATAATCAGAACTGCTTTGGTCCACATGTACTCTCGTTGTCGGCGCCTTGAGTATGCTATTGAGGTTCTCAAGGGGGCGATTTCCAGAGATATAGTCATTTGGAATACCATGATATTAGGATGTTGTCACAATCACAGGGGTAAAGAGGCGCTTGAAGTTTTTCGAGTGATGGAAGCAGAAGGCATCAGTCCAGATCATGTGACGTTTCAGGGAGTTCTGCAAGCTTGTGTTGAAGAAGGCTTTGTTGATCTTGGTACCCACTGCTTTAGGTCAATGAGTAGTGAATACTGTGTCCTGCCGCGGTTGGAGCATTATGATTTCATGATTGATTTATACTGTCGCCATGGATATATGGACGAACTTGAGAACTTTCTCAAAACAATGCCAATAGACCCCACTATTTCAATGTTGAGAAGGGCCTTTGAAGCATCTCAGAAAAATAACTGCTCAACACTAGGAGAATGGATTACGCATAAACTAAATGAATTTCAACATTAATTAATTTCAACCAACTGCTTGTGTGATTATAGCAATCTGTTTCATTATAAAAAACATAAGTCATTCTCATTCAGATTTGTACCTCTGATTTGCTGCTATGGATGACTTGTAGATACACCTGCAGTGAGCAGGAGGTTGTTTGGATTTGCTGAAAGAAAAAGAACATTGTAAACAAATTTTTGAAAATCTGGAATTAGAATGGTATTCTCTTGTAATTTCTTATTTATGCTAGAACTACTATGAACCAAATTAAATTTGTGTCCACAGCTCAACCTGCTTTAATTACTGTTAACCAACATCTCTTTATGTCCTAACTGGTGGAATCTAGGGAGAAGTTTTTTAGATTATTTTCTGTCTGACCTCTATAATTTACAAGATCATAGCCTTATAGTTATGTCTTTAGATAACTTGCATCTAGCTATTTGTTTTTCTATTGCTGCTGTTTCAAACACTATTAAATTCCTTTTTTTTCCCCATTCATTTATTTTTCTGTTACCTTATGCTGATCTTGAGATGAACAACTCATGGCAGGAAACAGTACTCAACTTCATTGTTGATTCATACCAGAGAAGGAGTGGAAGTCTTCTTGTGCCTGAGAACCTAAGAATGCCCAAAGGTGAAGTATCTTTCTGCATTCATCATCAATTGGGCACAAATTTGATAAAGTGTTAATGATCTCCTAAATTCTAATGATAAGCCTATTATTTGTCATTTTGTCCTAATTCAAAACTTCATTCACAATGGCATAAGTTATAATTTATAAATATCTAAGGAAAATTTAGTATATGTCAGTGGCGTTTAGATTTAGATTAGAAGGATTTTTAATGTACCAATTATAAAAATTTAATTTCATCATCCCACACTTACCTGTGCCATTCTTCTAAATTGTTTTGGTACATTAAGTTGAATTGAGACCTGAACAGCTGAACCATTAACTGAATGCAATATTTACTATTTATACAAAGAGTGGTATATCCAAGAGAAGCAAATTATGAGAGAGTCTGAAAGGTGCTCTTTAGGTATCCTAATATAAAAATATTTAAGAATTGCTGCATTTTATACTTAAGGAAGATGATCATTTTTTACTCTTGAATTAAAAGATTTTAACATTCAGTGTCAAAAGACTTTTATATATGCTCTTTTGTTCCTTATTATACATCACTAGTATTTTTGGTGCAATTTAGATCAATGTACTTTTAACACTATAACAAAACGATGAAGGACCCTTATTTTTAGTAAAAAGAAGAAAATATTAGGGCACGTTTGATTTGAGTTTTCATTTTCTTCTTTCATTTTCAATGTTTTCTGTTTTTAATATTTTGTGAAGGAAAAAGAGAAAATAAGAGGTGAAGACAGAAAACGTGATTTTATTGTTTTCACTTTTGTTTTTTTCCTTTACAAAATTCTGAAAATAGAAAACACTAAACATGAAAACGCAAACCAATCACACTTAATGTTTTGGTGCTAATTAGTTTTCAAGTTGTGTAAGGACATATAGATGTTTGGCTCTTTTTTTCCCAAGATGAGTATTTATCTGATTTTTTTTATTTTTAAATTATTCACTTTTTTCTTGTAAAATTCCGCATAATCTTGAGTATTATCAGTTTTTTACTTAGACAAAATACAATATAAGCATAAGTTTATAGACACATGAAGATGTAGAACATGTAAGTTATTATTACAATACATCTCTGATTTATGATGAATAGACAAGCATACTTACGTGCTTCATTAGTACACTCAAGTTCAATGGTATTAACTTAGGTCTTTGAACAAAATGGAGGAAATATATATCAGTACCCTCTTCCATCTAATTGCTAGAAACGTTTTACATTAAATTGTTCTAATATTTTAAAGTTTAACATCAAATTGTATTTTTTTTTTTTTTTTTGGTGTCCCTCAAATTGTAATTTTAAATTCATAGATTTACCTTCTATTGGAAAATCAATGAAATGAAATATCATGTAAGTGCTACTTGACTACGCATTTTGTCTTGATAAAGTGACTGCTATCTTAGATTGCAGTATCTTTATTGTCACCCTGTCCAATTAAATTTTCCTTGTTCAGAATGCTAGCAGTCTCTCCTCAAATAATATCATTGAGTAGATGCTATTTGTCTAGTTATTTTGTCGAACCATCTAAGAAGACAAAGTCAGTGTTAATGTAGTAATATTGGCATTCTTTCATTGTTGCTCAAATAACAAACTCATGCACTTGGTTTTAACTTTTAATATGTGAAGGTTCAGGAGATAATAACTACTGGGAAGTTATCCAAACTGGAACACTTTGAAACTGATGGGAAGGTATTTTAATTGCAGAACCTGGTTATTTTGTGATCCCTGAAAAAAATTGTTTTAATAATTCATTGCTTTTAAGCTTGATCTTTCATATTTATTTTTATCCGTGATCCTTGTCTGATTACATGTTTGAATATCTTAGATTTTTTTAATTATTAGTATTATTAGAAACCAACCACCGCAAATTACAAACCCGCCACAATATCTCTCTGTAGGTGCAAACCGTCTTCATAAACCAACCCAAAATGATTTAAGACAAAAAAGTGAAAAACTGCATGAGATATTGAAAACACCGCAAAATGGAAAAAAAAAAACCTCTGCCAAAATCCCAAAACGTTTTTTTTCTTTTTTTATCTAGTGCCTTTTATGCTTTTTTTTCCCCTGGTCTCCTTTATCCCTCCTCCTTCCGTTTTGTTAACTTGGTTCTATAGTATTTATTTATTTTTTGTTATTTTTCTTCCTCGTTTTCTTCCAACATTTTCTTCTTCTTCACTTCTCTTTTTAATGTTTGTTATTTATACAAAATTTATGTGTTTCTATTAAAAAAAAAAATTCTTTATTGGTTAGAAGAAATTTCTGCGTCAATTTTTATATAAATTTAGTTTAAAATATTTATTTTTTAAAATTTCTTAGGTTATTATATAGACTACTTTGTTCTCTTGTATTATATATTATCCATGAAACACGGACATTTTATTGAATTGCAGTGTTAGCGTGTCAGACATTTTTTGGATACGACACTCATCGATACTCGTTCGACACGCGTGTCTGTCGTGTCCATCCGTGTTCTTACAAAAACAAAAAAAAAAAAAAATACTTCTTCGGACAAGTTTGACACTCCAAAATCTCATCACATGTCCGCGTGTCCAACTTTTTTATTAACTTATATCCTTAAAATGAGTTTAAAAATAGTATATATTAATATTTCTTAAAACTAAAAGTTATCTTATATACTTTATATAATTAAAAAAACATTTATAAAAATATTAATTTGAATTTTAATATAAATAAAATATAAAGATATTATTAAAAAAAATTAAATATATTATCTTTTATATATATGCCGTGTCCCGTGTCATAAAAAATTGAAATTAGCGTGTCGGCGTGTCCCGTGTCGTGTTCTATGTCCGTATCCATCCATTATAGGATATTATAAATCGAAAGAACGGGGTAGATACAAATTTATATTTGTCAATAACCATGCACCAAGAATGGGGGAACTTTTTCCTCGTTCTCCTCTTTCATTCAGTTTAGAATGCCATGTAAAGCCTTCTATAAATATTGAGGACTAGTGACTAACACGGCACTATGAACTCATTTTATAGCTGCAGTGCAAAGTATTATGGGTATGGATTTGTATGCCTTGGCCCGCACGCTTCACTCCGGCAACATCCACATCAACATCCACCAAGGTAGACAACTCCACCTCGTATTCCTCAAAGCTGGCATCCTCAGCTCCTCCATAACTGTCGCCAACCGCCTCCTCCAATTGTATTCCAGATTGGGCTCCATCAGTGATGCACGCCGCATGTTCGACGAAATGCCTCAAACAAATGCCTTCTCATGGAGTACACTCATTCAGGCTCACATCAACTCGGGCCAAAGGGACATGTCCTTGAACTTGTTCTGTACTATGCCTCACAAGAACCAATATTCCTGGAACATGCTAGTTTCCTCATTTGCAAAAGCCGGGGACCTTGATGTGGCTCGCTCCTTGTTCAATGCCATGCCCCAGAGGAATGAGCTTGTGTGGAATTCCATGATTCATGGTTATTCTCGAAATGGTTATCCGGGGAAAGCGTTGTTGTTATTCAGGGATATGAATTTGGACCCTTCAGAGGTTGTGCACAGGGATTCTTTTGTGTTGGCAACTGTTCTTGGTGCGTGTGCCGAGTTGGTGGCGCTGAGTTGTGGGAAGCAGGTGCATGCTCGAGTTTTGGTTGATGGTGTGGAGCTTGACAAGGTGATGTGCAGCTCACTGGTTAATTTTTATGGGAAGTGTGGCGATTTGGATAGTGCTGCTCAGATTGTGGGTGTTGTGAAGGATGTGGATGAGTTCTCAGTGTGTGCTTTGGTATCTGGTTATGCAAATGCTGGCAGAATGAGAGAGGCACGGAGGGTTTTTGATGGGGTGGTTGAACCAAGTAGTGTACTGTGGAATTCAGTTATTTCAGGTTATGTATCCAACAGTGATGAATCGGAAGCACTGGCTCTCTTTAACAGAATGCGCAGGAATGGAGTCAGGTCTGACATGTCCACACTTGCAAACATTTTGAGTGCCACCGGCAGCTTAATTGTGATTGAGCTTGTTAAGCAAATGCATGCTCATGCTTGTAAAGTTGGGGTGATTGATGATATTATAGTGGCTAGTGCTCTACTTGATGCATATTCCAAGTGTCAAAGCCCTTATGATGCTTGCAAGTTGTTTAGTGAGCAAAAAGCTTACGACACAATTTTGCTTAATACTATGATCACTTTGTATTCAAATTGTGGAAAAATTGAAGATGCAAAAGGCATTTTTAACACTATGCCTAGTAAGACATTGATTTCTTGGAATTCAATCTTAGTTGGACTCACTCAGAATGCATGTCCAGATGAAGCATTGGATATTTTTTGTCAGATGAACAAGCTCAACTTAAAAATGGACGAGTTTAGCTTTTCCAGTGTTATCAGCGCATGTGCCAGTAAATCATCACTTGAACTTGGGGAGCAGGTATGTGCCAAAGTTATCACCGTTGGGCTTGAATCCAACCAGATCATTTCAACCTCCCTCGTCGACTTTTATTGTAAATGTGGATTTGTCGAGTTAGGACGCAAAGTTTTTGATGGCATGATCAAAACTGATGAAGTTTCATGGAACACAATGTTGATAGGCTATGCCACAAATGGATATGGAACCGAGGCACTGACCCTCTTTACTGAAATGGGGTATGCCGGTGTGAGGCCTTCTGCTATTACTTTTACTGGGGTTCTTTCAGCCTGTGATCACTGTGGTTTGGTTGAAGAAGGAAGAATCCTGTTCCATGCTATGAAGCATAACTATAACATAAGTCCTGGAATTGAACATTACTCTTGCATGGTTGACCTTTTTGCACGTGCTGGTTGTTTCGTAGAAGCAATGGATATAATTGAAGAGATTCCTTTCCAGGCTGATGCAAACATGTGGTTGTCAATACTGAGAGGCTGCATATCCCATGGAAACAAGAATCTTGGCAAGAGGGCCGCAGAGCGAATTATTCAGCTTGATCCTGAGAATTCAAGTGCTTACATACAATTATCTAACATACTTGCAACTTCTGATGACTGGGAAGGATCAGCACAACTAAGAGAGTTGATGAGAGAGATGCATGTTCAAAAGACTCCAGGTTGCAGCTGGACAGATTTTTGAGTGAGAAACTCTCTTACTACTTACAAGGTACTTTAATTTATAGTTTCACTAGAAGAATAGAATAGTGAATAGAATTGTAAACAAGATCTATGTAAAGTACGTAACTACAATGAAAAAGTTTCCCTTCTTGAGGGCATATAAAAATGTTACCCATTTGTCACTCTATAATATGAACAAGATGCTCAAGACCAAGAAATTTAAAACCAAGACCTAAGTTTAATTATTTTTTTCCATTAATATCTCTTTTTTGTTATTTTTTCTTTTAAATGTATGTTTAGAAATTAGAATTTGATATCACACTATGTTATCAAAATTTAATTGAATATCAATTGTGAAAATCAAATAAGATTTATTTATTGTAAAGAGCTAAATTAAGAAGTTAATCGTATTTTCCTATTAATCTATAAAAGAAAAATGTGAGCAGTAAATAATTTATTTTTCTCTCAACAGTAATAAAGTAATAATTTGTGTGAACTGGGACCTGTACTTCAAAGCTTAACTGAGCAAATTATGATTGGAAATTAAAATAGATCATTTTTAAATTTAACTGGATAAAGATAAAAAATAATTGTATAGAAACAAAAATCATAAAATGCGAGTGTACAAGGAAAGATAAAGGTAAAAGGGAGTGCTTTAAAGAGTGATCTTTATGCCGTAATGTAGATAATTGGGAAAAATATAAGGCGGCTAAGAAAGAGACAAAGGTGGCTGGCTGTAAGCGAAGCAAGAACAAGAGCATATGAGGGCCTATATCAGTCTCTAGGCACGAAGGAAGGAGAAAAAGGTATTTATAGAATTGCAAAGAGCCGCGAAAGAAGAACGAGAGACTTGGATCAAGTTAAGTGCATAAAGGACAAAGACGGAGAAGTCTTGGCTCAAGATGAGAAGATCAATGAAAGATGGAAGAACTACTTCTATGAGTTATTTAATGAAGGACAGAGTACTCTTTCGAACCTTGGTAGGTTATGCACGAGGGAAGAAGATCAAAACTTCGACTACTATCGAAGGATTCAAGCCTTCGAGGTAAAAGATGTTAAGCACGTAGCACGGATACTA
>JASCZI010030471.1:0-14703 GCA_036250425.1 Stylosanthes scabra | reverse complement strand
TCCACTCGAAGTATCCCAACTTCAAGAATTTTCCTTGAGTGTTTATATCAATCGACTCTAGTGTTTAATCTCTCAACTCAACAATAAGAGAACCAATCTCTTATCACACAGATCAACAAAAGATTTTGAAATCTCTCTAACAAGAGTATGATATTACAAATTGAAGAACTATGAACCAAATATTGTGTATCTCTCAAATTAGTGCATAAAACACTTTGAAATAGATTTAGAATGAAAGTATAATAACAAGAAGCTTTGCAAATGATCAAGTGTTTGAAATGAGGCTTCAAACCATCTATTTATAAGCATCCCAAGCAATTTAGCCATTATGAATAGTAATTCACTGTTCACTAGCCGTGGGAACAGTAATTTACTGTTCACTAGCCATGGGAATAGTAATTTACTATTTACTGGCTGTAAAAACGTATTTTTACTTCTTGCTGGCCGTAAAAATGTATTTTTACTGTTCACAAAAGACATATATATATATCAATCTGAAGCTTCGGACGTTAGCTTTCTAACGCAACAAGAACTGTATTGTTTGGAGTTCTGTAGTTCAAGTTATTTTTACTGTAGTGCACAAAGGTCATGATTGACAACATGTACTAAGTTTTAAACTAACTTGGTTATAAAACATTTATAGCCATAGTTTTCGTAAAACCTTTTCTTTAAAAACATTTTCTTGTGTGTGTGTGAGAGAGATAATTTAATTTGGTTGTTGACAAGAGTTTACCTAAGTCTTAAGACTCTAAAACGTCTTCAACCTTGCGGACTTTGTGTTCTTGTCGTAGTTGTTGTTTTGCTTTCAAGTGGATCCTCAAATATTTCGATGGTTGTCATCAATTCCATAATGGTTGTCATTCATCAAAACCTAATCATAAAAACCTTGCATGCATATTGTAACATGGTTTACAAACCGATCATGGAAATTGCAGTGATCACCGGCTCAAGAGCCCCGGAGAAATCTAAGTCGGCCCTAAAAATGAACCTGAAAATCCTGGCAACCATGCAGACCCCCCTCCACCATTTCCGACGATTACTTTCGGAAAAGAAGACTTTGTCCATGGCTTAGCAGATTCCGATGCGCCGATGGTGATCTCGGCCAGACTCGGGCCGGGTTTGGTTTATAGAATCCTAGTGGATACCGGCGCAGATTCGAACATCATGTTCCGGAACGCCTTCGACGGCCTCGGATTCAAGAACAACAACTTGAAGACTCACCAACCCGGAGTCATGGGGCTCGGCGATAATTTCATCAAACCAGACGGAAGCATCGACCTTCCGATGACAATAGGGTAAGGAAAAACCAGGAAAACCGTTATGGCCGAGTTCGTCGTCTTGCGGGACTCTACGGCTTATAACGTTATTTTGGGTTGTAAAACCATCAACGACCTTGGCGGTGCTATCTTAACCAAGTTCTTGGTAATGAAGTATGAAGCTGAATCCGGAGAGGTCAGAACAATCTTTGGTGATCGAAAGGCAGCCAAGAAATGCTGCAATGGAAACCTAGCTTTACGGAAGCAATCCCGAGAAGCCACCGGGATCTTCCTAGCCGACTTAGACGCCCGAGTCGAAGAGCAACCCCGACCCAAACCTGACGGTGATCTGGAAAAAGTTCAAATCGGAGATTCCTTGGAACGCCATATGTTCTTAAATCGGAACCTACCATACGAACTCAAACAACAACTCTCCCAATTCCTAAAAAAAACAGCGACCTATTCGCCCTCACTTCGGCAGATATGCCAGGAATTGACCCGTCAGTTATGTCGCATTCCCTCGCCGTTAACCCGGATCACTGACCCGTGGCTCAGAGAAAAAGGCGCATGTCCGACGAAAGGGCCCTCGAGGTCAAAAAGCAAACCAAAGCTCTCCTCGAAGCAGGATTTATTAGGGAACTACCCTATTCCACTTGGCTCGCCAACGTCGTCCTTGTAAAGAAGGCCAACGGGAAGTGGAGGATGTGTGTCGACTACTCCGACCTGAACAAGGCATGCCGAAAAGACGCCTTCCCACTGCCCAACATTGATGGATTGGTAGATGCCTCATCCGGCTACCAATATCTCTCCTTCATGGATGCATATTCCGGATATAACCAAATCCCAATGCACAAGCCTGACGAAGAGAAAATAGCTTTCATAACTCCAGACGGAACCTACTGCTATACGGCCATGCCTTTTGGCCTCAAGAATGCTGGAGCAACTTACCAACGCTTGGTAACGAAGATCTTTAAAGATCTAATTGGCCGCAAGATTGAAGTTTATATCGACGATATGTTGGTAAAAACGGAAGATCCTGTAGACCTGTTATCCGACCTTAAAGAAGTTTTCGATTCCTTGCGCAAATACAAGATGCTTCTTAATCCTTTAAAGTGCGCCTTCGGAATGGAAGCTGGAAAGTTCCTGGGATTCATGATCACCCAAAGAGGAGTAGAGGCAAACCCAGAGAAGTGTGATGCCATCCTGTAATTACCAAGCCCTTCCAATCTGAAAGAAGTCCAACGGCTAAACGGTAAGTTAACTGCACTATCTCGTTTCCTCGGAGCCTCGGCCAAAAACGCACTTCCCTTCTTCAAATTGATGAAAAAGGGAATTGACTTTGAATGGACCTTGGAATGCGAAGAGGTGTTCAACAAATTCAAGTCTCTCCTCGCAGAACCTCCAATCCTCTCGAAGCCCGTAGAAGGGGAACCCCTATACCTCTACCTATCTATCACCGACGAATCCATCGCAGCAGCATTAGTGCAAGAAGATGAGTCGGGAGGACAATTGCCGGTGTATTTCATAAGTCGGGTCTTACATGAAGCCGAATTGAGATACACCAAGATAGAAAAGCTAGCCTTCGCTCTCTTCCTTACGGCTAGACGCCTACGACAACACTTCCAGAGCCATGTTATAGTCGTACGGATAGACCAAGCCATCTGGAGTATCCTCCAGAAACCAGACCTTGCGGGCCGGATGCTTAATTGGGCAGTCGAGTTATCGCAATTCGACATCCAATTCCGACCTAGAACGACAATCAAAGCACAAGTAATATCCGACTTCCTAGCAGCGATGGCCACAGTGGAAATACCAAAAGATGGATGTTAAAATTGGAAACTCCATGTTGACGGATCATTCACCCAAAAGTCGGGAGGAGCCGGAATCATCCTTGATAGCCCAGAGAGAATCATGATCTAACAATCCATCAGATATGAATTCCCGATCTCCAATAACTAAGCTGAATACGAGGCTTTGCTAGACGGGCTAGCCCTAGCCCAAGATATCGGAGCAAAGACCCTTGAGATCTACACCGATTCACAAGTGGTAAGTTCCCAGATCAACGGGAGCTACCAAGCCAAAGACCCCCTCCTACAGAAATACTTGAGCAAAGTGAAGGGAATGACGGAGACCTTCGATAAGGTGGTAGTATCCCACGTTCCGAGAGAACGAAATGCTAGAGCCGACCTTCTATCGAAGCTCGCCAGCACCAAGCCAGGAACGGGAAACCGATCTTTACTCCAAGGAATGGTGAGGGAACCCTCGGTATCGACATCAGAAGTAGATTGCTTCCTGATATCCGACCTCACGACTTGGATGACCCCAATCCAGAGCTACCTCGAGAAAGGAGATTTGCCGACAGATCCCAAAGAAGCTAAGAGAATAAGAAGAGAAGCCGCCAAATTTGTCACCATCTCGGCAACTATATAAGAGAGGCATAGACATGCCATTGCTGAAATGCTTGAATCCAACCCAAGCAGAATACCACATTGGAGGAAAATCCTTGGCCCGAAAACTCATTCGAGTCGGATACTACTGGCCAAATATGCTGAAGGATGCCATGGACTTCGTACAAACATGTGAAAGATGCCAAATCAATGCTGACTTCCACCAAGCACCCCCTGAAAAAATGACTCCCATCTCGGGAGATCGGCCTTTCGGCACCTGGGGAGTCGATTTAGTTGGGCCCTTCCCGCTGGCACCCGGCCAACTAAAGTACCTCATCGTCGCCATCGACTACTACACCAATTGGATTGAAGTCGAACCCTTGGCCACCATAACAGCGATACGATGTTGGAAATTCATATGGAAGCAAATCATTACCAGATTCGGGATACCATCAATCCTCATCACGGATAATGAGACCCAATTCGCAGACCGCAAGTTCAAAGAATCGGCTGCGGAATTCGGTATCAACCAACATTTCTGCTCAGTTTAACACCCTCAAGCAAACGGCCAGGTGGAAGCCGCAAACAAAATCTTAGTGAAGGGATTAAAGAAACGGCTTGACGATGCCAAAGGTCTTTGGGCAGAGGAACTAGCCTCCGTCCTCTGGTCTTATCGGACAACTCCTCAGTCTTCCATGGATGAAACGCCGTTCCGACTCACATACGGAATAGAGGCCATCATCCCCGTAGAGATCGGCGAGCCCAGTCCTCGGATACTCCTCAGCCCGGAAGACACTACAGCAGAAAGAAATCTGATAGATGAAGTCCGAACCGAAGCTCACTTGGCCGAACTAGCCCTGAAATAGAGGATGAGCATCAGGTATAACAAAGGGACGGTTAAAAGGCACTTTGAAGTCGGCGACCTAGTCCTGCGTCGGAACAACATCGGACCCCAACTCCGGGAGAAGGAAAGCTAACCCCTAATTGGGAATGACCGTACCGCGTAACAACAGACTTAGGGAAAGGGGCCTACAAGCTGGAACGGATTAACGGGAGCGAAATCCCGAGAAGCTGGAATACTGCCAACCTCTGACGGTTCTACCCTTAAACCTCTTCTTTCTATTTTTTTCACTTAAATATTATCGCACTCTTAATCTTAGGATAGTTTCAATTTAATCATCCTATTTGTATTTCCACCTTTGAATTCAATGAAGTCGGGTACTCTTTTTCCTATCCGATGTATCCTACACCGGGAGGTCGGAAGGTTTTAATGAGGCCCTTAGTTTCACAAATTCTTTTCCTTTCCCCTATTTACGGCATTTCGGTTTTATCCGCCACACACGGCTCTACGAAACCAACTTAAACCACGCTCTACGGTTTAAAACTACTCTCTAACTTTACCAAACTGACTTTACAATTCTAATTCGAAAAGTAACGATGGTAAATCACAAAGTTGGGAACTGATCACTCCCAACCAAGTAAAAACGGCTAAGGTACATAACTTAGACAAACTTCTCATATCAGATTCGGTTCCTAAAAATGCGGATAAAACCCATAATAGAACCACTCACAGAAGAAAGCAAAATATGTCTAGGTCACAAAAGAGATAAAAAACTACGAAGATTCTCCAACGAATCGAAAATCAAAGCGTGAATCGATTCAGTCGTGACGAGGAATGAGCACATATATTAAAGACGGCTAAGGATAGAAACAACAAATTTAAGTTTTAAAAACTTAGCCAAAATCTCGTTAACATAAAAGTTGGCTCCGACCCGGAAAAAGCACGGCACGACGGAACCAACCTTACCAGTCTCAAAACGAAAGGATCCGCCCCAGTCAAAGGCACGACGGATCCCTAAAAAAATAAAACTGTTCAAAGGAAATACAAGTAAGATCTAAACTACTCGGGAAGATCCACAATCTTCCCATCAACTGTAACCTTGAAAGCTCCCAGCTGAGAAACATCGAACTCTAGAAATAGCAGAGAAACTTGGTCGCCGCCACCGAATCCTCGGCAATCCAAACTAACTCTTCACGACCTCTCTCCGATTCGGCCAAAGAAGCCTTCGCCTTATCGGCACGAGACTTCTCTTCCGAGACCGACTTCCGAAGCTCCCGGATCTCCCCCTCCAATTCAGCCTCCCGATCCTTCCGACGCTCCGCTTCTTGGATTTTCTCCCGCCCCAAGGCCTCTAACTTCCCCGAAAAAGACTTCAAATCGCCCTCCGCCTTCACTCTCGCCTGCTCGATACCAATTTTTCCTTCTCGGCCTCTATCCTTTGAAGATTTAGGGCCTTCAAATCCCCATTTAGCTTCACACACCGACCTTCCCATTGGTCGGTGGCCATCAATCGAGGCTCGATGGACTTCATGATGGTAGCAGCGCGAAGGGAGGCCCACTCGGCCCACCGGATACTCTCCATTGGGTCATAATCCCTTAGTACTTCCTGAGCTCGAGGACCCAACAGATTAGAGGCGACGAAACCGGACGCATCGAAGGAACGATCCATCGAGCAGAACTCCCAATTCATTCCTTCAGAAACCCGGGGCCTCTTGGGATCAGCGGTGGCATCGCCGGCAGGGCGCTTACCAAGTCGAACTTGAGGAGAAGAAGGGGAAGATGGAAGAGTCTCGTCCAAAATGGGGGAGGACACCTCATGAGTTGGTCCCTCCGCATCGCCGACGTTGCTCGAACCACCCCCCTCGGGGAAAAACACGTTGCCACCACTCGACGAAATAGGTTGAGGATCGGCGGGAGGCTTCGAAGAACCAGGAGCAGGAACAGAAACGGCCGGCACGGTCTGAGATGAACCGGGGCGAATCAAACGGCGAAGACGCTCCAAGGTAACCTCCTTCCCGGCCATATCAACTACAAAGGATAAAAATACAATTAGACAAAGGTAAAATAAAGTGGAAAATAAAGCAAAAAGAGAGCTAGAAGAAACGTATAAAGCATATACCAATGGCCTCACGAGCTTCCGAGGGATTGCTCAAAACGGTCTTGGGTTTCAAGTTCCGCTCGAAAAATAATTTAATAAGGATATCCGCGATATCCTTCTGATCGGCATTGAGCCCCTTATAAGTGACCGGGACGTAGTCCATCCCGGCGTCCCGGCTCTAGTACGGCGGGAACTGCCCTTGGCCCTCCAGACTAAGCCAAAAGGGGCGATGCTCGCCAACAGGGAAAATCTTGAAAAAACGCCCTTTAAAGTCATGGAAAGAATCTTCGTACAGACCGAAGATCTTCCAATATTTACCAGGACAGACCGACATGTACCCCTTCTTGGTCTTACCCTCGGTGTTGGGAGAGAAGAGAGTGAATAGATACAAGAAGACTTCGGGATCCTGGGGAAGCTTCAGGGAGTCGGTCACCAGCTCAAAACACCGAATCGCCGACCACGCATTCGGATGTAATTGAGAGGGAGCGACGGAAGCCCGATTCAGCAACCTCTGCTGGAAATCGGTGAAGGGCACCCTAACCCCAAACTCGGTGAACATCACCTCATTCACCCAAAGCCAATTCGGGACAGTGGCGTGATCCAGGTTCAGATAATAGACCCGGTCCCCAGGGCGGGCGACCTCCACCCTATACCGCCCCTCTAGATCTCCTCCCCCAAAGATCACCCCACTGAGCTTCAGCTAATCAAGATATGCCTGAGAAAGAATCGGCGGAGCCCCCAATACATCGCGACTGACCCATCGGTAGATGGGAGACAACTCACGCGACATTTGGCCCGCCCCCGCCGCTAGAACCGCCGCCTCCTGATTCTCCGGCTGATTCTCGACCATTTCTAGAAAAACCTAACCAAGGAAAACACCACCACGTGAGGCCATGATCGAACCAAAAACAGAAGAGATAAAAACAGAACAAATAGCCCACAACGGCGGCGCAACACGGCCGAGAATCGCCAAAGAGAAGGCGAGGGAAGAAAACACCAGGAAATCACCAACAGAAAAAGCGATAAAAGCAGGAAAAAAGAACAAAGCAAAAAACAAAAAATACTAACCTGGAAATGGTGAGCAGAAGAAGAAACGCGAAGTTCCTGAAGTAAGGGAGGAGCAATAATGGAAAGTTGTGCAGAGAGAAGAGTATCTTCAGAGAGAATAAACGAAAGAGGGAAGAGAAAAAGTGGAAACTATCTTCCCCTCTCCCTCCTATAATTCGAAATTGTTGGAAGGGCAAAAAGGGAAAAAACCGTTCTTCTCCCACAAATCCCCCATAATGACAGAGGACAATACGGTAAAATCAAAAGGGGGTTTTACCCATCATTAAAACACAGATACCGAAGAGTTCACTCTCTCTCTCTCTCCCACGATCACTAATAAATTGACGTCAGCCATCAAATCAAACTGACCTCTCACCTTCAGAAACTTCCAGAAGAAGTTCTCACCAATCGGCATCACGACGCCACGACATTCGAGGCAAGCTTGGCAACTGGCGAAGCCCGGAACGTCGGACACATCGGCCTTCCCGAGTTCGGGGCAACTGTTCCGGATATTGGGCCCGGACTGCCCAAATCCTCTAACGATACACATATCGGACCCTTCATTTGATAAAACCGGCCCAAACCTTATGTGGCCCAACATCTCACTCAACAAATCCGCAGAGGATCGAGATATAATTAATGATGATCCCATACGGATTTGTCCTCCACAATCTTAATAAATCCGTACGGAATCGGGTCATATTTGTAACGATTCCTTACAGATTTATTCCCTAAATAGCACGGATCATTACAGGTATATAAAGAGAGGATCCACTTCTCTCTCAGGTACGTCTTCTAAACCCTACCACATTGCATGCGTTAGGAAAACTCCCAAATCCTTATTTGGCGAAGTTCTGCTAGCGCACACCCACCTCTCACATAAACCCCCAACCTTCCGTCTTGACACCACCGGTTACGTCGGTAGTCCCAAACCCCTCAAAAATACATTCCGTACACATACAAACATAGGATAGGAAGTGAATGTTGCTATTAACGCTGTCTAATGGCAAAACAAAATAAAGCCATGCAATACTAAAAACAATATTACCAGATAGTAAGCTAAATAAAAAATAAAAGATTCCAGTAGTAGCACGAAGAACTATTCTCCTCTGGAAAATAAAGTTGCTTTTAATACTGGACGAAGATCTTCTAAAGTTGATAATAACTTTAAAGAGAAAAATAATGCATAAATCACCCTTTAGTGGGGTACACATACGGTGAAAGTTATAAAATCAATGGTCATTTTACTTTACCATTTTATCAATTTTCAAACTTTAGAAATCTAAATCCTCCAATTCCCTTCAAATTCCGGCGGATACCAAAGCAAGGCATGTCCCCTTTGTTATGACATTGTTTTAACACGATTTCAAAGTGTATATTTGTCTATGTTAAAAAATATTTGGTCATTCTCTAAATATTATAGAAATTAATTTTTTGTAATAATATTCGTGTAATAAAATTTTTTTTAATAATTAAATCTTTCTAATAATTCTTTATATTAATTTTTCCTATTTTTCTTAAAAATATTCAAATATAGTGTATTATAGATTTTTTTTTCTTTTATAGAACTAATTAAAAATAAAGAAAGACGGGACGAAGAATATGAACCTAGTTACAGAGATTTTATGTTCAGATTAACAGGGGAAAGGGGTCTTTAAAACTAATGTAAATTTATTTCTTTTTTCATGGATTAAAAGCTCAAAATCAAAGTCAAATTAAATATATATAATCATTAAAAATAAATCGTTCCTAAGAACCTTTTTTTTTTAAAATCGTCCGTAATGTTTATTTTTTTAAAAAAATCGTCCTTCCAATCACAAACTCTTTTAATAAAACAAAATTGTTCCATAAATTATATCACTTTTATCATCCTTATTTTCCTCTACATGATAACTATCAACAATACAACAAAAATAACTTAAAATTTAATTTTCTACATTTATTCGAAAATGACTTGTGTTGTTGATGGTGATTATCATGGAAAGAAAAGCAATTATTGTGAAGATAATATAATTTAATAGACAATTTTATTATTAAAAGAAATTTAAATGAATTTAAAATATAAAATAAACATTAGAGACAATTTCGAACACAAAAGAATCCTAGAGATAGTATTGATTTTTATCAGCTAAAATTATAAGAACCAAAATATTAATTAATCCTACTTTTTACTACAGAAAATTTGTACGCTACACTTCTAATTACAACAGATATAGACTAATAAAATCCCTGTTAAAGATTGGATTAATTTGATGAAAGTATCTAAAAGATGTTAGTTTTTTTTTTTTCCATAAAAGATGCTAGTTTATACCTTGACGTCATAGCAGTTGTAAATTGGAACACGAAATTATATGCAATTATATCACATGCAGAATGCAATTATGCAATAACAAAACTCATGAAAATTATTTTATGATTTGGTACCCAATAAAAATAAATAAATAAATAAATAAACACTAGGAAGTTTTAAATGACGTGATAACTGATATATTATTGGTCTACCAAAAATAATTAAAAAAAAAAGAAAGAAAGAAAGCATGCGTTATTTGGCACCTAAATTTTCAGTGAGTAAGATAAGATCGACACCACATACATATCTCTATCTTTCTTTTTTTTCTTTTTTTTTAGTATATTTTTGTAATCGTTATAGTTTAAAGTAATAATTTAATTTAATTTTGATATCTAAAACATTTTACACATTCATATAATTACGCTTGTTTTTTTTAATGACTAATCACGAAATCGATAAAAAATAATTTTTACAAATGTAACGTTATGTAATTGAATACACATATAAAATGTATGAAAATTAAATTTAAATGTTAAAAAAAAACAAAGAAAGGAAAATAAATTTATCTTAATTTTTTATTATAACTTATTTCCACTGTAGTCTCTTTTGAAATTTGTATCAAGGGTACCATGCCAAAATTAGATGGAGAGTAGGAATGGGATGGAGGTGACATTTAAACATTTATAGGAATCTCAGGTGCACTTTCGTGATCAGATTGAATATCATTTGAATTATTAGTTGTTGGTTCAGTCATGCTTTGTGTGCTGACTGCAATTTTAAAAAAATTTTACTTATATTTTGTGTCTTGGAAAAAGGAAAATGTCTTCATAGAAGTGTACATTTCCTTAACACTAATACCTAGTTTTCAAATCCATAAGAGCGTATGCTTTTAAACCATCGCTGAATCCAAAGAATACAGATTTTCTGGCTCTCGGATCAAGTTTATATCTGCTTGCGGTGATAATGCAAGTATAAGCTAGACAACCGAAAATTTTCAAGTTGGATAAATCAGGAGATGTTTAATGTAAAATTTGAAAGGGAGACTTTTATGCAATAAAACACTTGGGAGTCTACTGGTCAAGTAAACTACATGTAAAATAGCTAGCCAAAATCCAGCAGCATTTTGGAATGATGGATTGAAAAATTAAGCTCCTAGTAACAGCCAAAATGTGTTGATATTTCAACTCAACTTGCCATTTTGAAAACTTAATCTCAAATTGCCACCTTTTTAACATATTATCCAACTGCCATTTTTTTGCCATTGTGGCAATTGATTTTTTTTTTTTTGATTGGGAGGCGTTAAAGCGGGTGACGTCTTCAACACAAGAGGCCCCAAAAGAGTTAGAGCCTCCTTATGAAAAAATGCTAATGGAAAATGAAAAGATGAAAGAAAACAACTTCTACAAAAGCTTCTCCATGAAAAGAGACACATTTTTAAATGGCGTCTCTGACTAACGTAGCTTCAAAATTTAGTTTAAATTAATTTTTAAAAAATATTGATTTTATTTGTGTTTTTTTAATGATTTCTTTTGATAAAAAAAACAAATGAAAAAAAAATTTTTTTTTTATAGAATTTCATAAATAAACTTTACCGAATTAAGGGATGCAATTTATTTTTTAAAAATAAATGGTTTTATTTGTTTTTTTTTTGTTTGATGAGTTTTTATTTTAATAGAATTTTATAAATAAAATTTACAAATTATGGGATGAAATTTTTAGAAAATAAAAAAAGTAATATTAATACAAATGTAAATTCTGCATGTATTTGGATAAAAAAATAATCTATAATATTAATATCAAATTATTATTTAAAAATAAGGATATGTACTAGAGCGTAATAAAATTAATAAATTAGTTAGTAGTTAATTATTAGTAGATTAGTATTTATAATATTACGTGATATATTTTTTTTTATAAATAACTATGTACTCATGTACTCTAAAATGCATCATATATATAATACATTTTCTCTTTAGTAATCATGTGGTTATTCCATTGTTATTTAATAAATTTGAGACTCAAGTGAAGGAAATATTAGATAATAATAAAATTAATAAGATAATTGGTAGATAGTAGATATAATATTAGATAATATATTTTTATAAATATTTATGTTAAGATAATTTGAATTTAAATAAGTTGTTAAGTTGTTATGATTTGTTACATTAATTTAGGATCTTAGGTATTATTATAAGGGTTCACTTTACCTATAAATAGTTGTACATGGTAACCTATTTGACACAACTCTAATACATAAAAACCCCTCTCCATTGTATACTCTCTCCATTTCTAACATGGTATTAAGAGCTTAGGTTCTATTTTCCTTCGCTCAGACGAGACGTAATCATTCTTGGTAGTGTGTAAACCTTTTTTTTCCTCCCAACCTGCGTTTTTCCTTCTTTTCGGTCCCCTTTTCGACGTCTTCTTCCACCCTGCACACCATATTCAGCATCCTCGCTCCATTCCAAGCAATCTGCTACCTGCCCCCCTGTCGGACACCGACGGATGCGCCTCAACGCGCCGCCAGAAGCCGTCAGACTCCGATTGGCTTATCACCACTTCCAGATCTAATCTGGGCCGTTGGATCTGCGGAAAGATCAACGATTGTGGCTTGCTGACCCACGTTCCACTCCTGACCCGCCCGCGACCCGCACGAGACCCGCATTCCACGCCGACCCGCGTGTCTTGGTCGGATCCTGCAACGACCCGGCCCGATCCGCTTCCTTCCGCGTTGACTCCACGTGGACGGTGCTGACGTGGATAGCCTCAGCCAACCAGGGGCTGCCACGTGTCACTGGAGCCTGCTGACGTGTCAGATACACGTGGCAGCTGGCGTGGCACCCAAGTGAAACCTTCCCAAGGTTTTTTGGTGAGATCTTTCCGTTTTTGACCTCTGTTTCGTCAAATTTTGCTCCGATACTGCTGTTCCTATTATTTTTTGCTCTTCTTGGTGTTTTATTCATGGAGAAAACAGACGTTTTTCATCCAATTCCAGTTATTCTAAATGGCTCTAACTACAGTCATTGGGTTGAGGCAATGCGAGGGTTCCTCAAAGGCCGTAAGCTATGGTGCTATGTGACTGGTGATATTACTTGTCCGGTTAAAGCTGTTGTTACTGAGATTGATAAGGCCAAAGACGGTACATCTAAGGGTGATCCTGACAAGGATTTTGTTGAGAAATTTGAAGGCTGGGACAGTAAGAATCATCAAATTATTACCTGGTTTCGTAACACATCTACTTCGGGAATTCATCTTCAATTTGGTCTTTTTGAAACGGCTAAAGAGGTATGGGACCACTTGGCCAAATGCTACACTATTTCCGATCTCTCACATCAATATCAGTTGCTGAAGGAGCTCCATAGCTTGAAGCAAGACCGTGGTCAGGCTGTTTATGATTTTCTTGCATAGATGGGATTGATTTGGGATCAGTTGGCCTCTTGCGAACCTGTTCTTAAAGATGCCATTGATCCTAAAGCATATGAGGATTATCACAATCAGACGCGTCTTATTCAGTTTCTCATGGCACTTACTGATGATTATGAGCCAGTCAGATCTTCCCTTCTGCATCAGACTCCTTTACCTGGTCTTGAAGATGCTCTCCCTCGTCTTCAGTCTGAAGAAACACAACTTGGGCTTACACATCTCAAGTCCGAGAAAGACTTTGCAGTTACTGACAAAAAGGGAAAATTTTGTCGCAACTGTAACCGTCCTGGTCACGTTCTTCCTGATTGTCCAACTGTTGAATGTCGCAAATGCAAGCAGAAAGGTCACATTGGCTCTAATTGTTCCTCCTGTTTTTGCAATTATTGTAAGCTCTATGGCCACTTGATTGGTAACTGTCCTACACGCCCACCTCGTCCTGATCAGTACAAGTTTCATCCACGTTCCAGTAATTTCAAGCCTGTGCCTGTTACTGCTGCTACTGCCAATGACACCCCATCCACCACCTCTGACAGTTCGTCTCCTCCATTATCTTCTTCTGATATTGAGTCTCTCCTTAAGCAACTTCTTTCAATATCTGGTAATACTTTCGCTGCCCTATCCACTCCGCCAGGTAACGCAAAATGGTATTTTGATTCTGGTTGTTTTAATCACATGTCATCGTCACGTCATATTTTCTCCTCTTTGTCTACCACTACCTCTGCACCTTCTGTTCACACAGCTGATGGTTCTCTGATGCATGTCACACATCAGGGTGCCATTTCACAGTCCGAACTTCACCTTCCCAATACCTATTTTGTTCCTAAGTTAAACTTTAACCTTATTTCTGTTGGACAACTTGTTGAACTTAATCTTGAGGTCAATTTCTCTGTTTCTAGTTGTCGTGTGCAGGATCCTCGGACGGGACAGATCATCGGGACTGGATGTGAGGTTGGCAGACTTTTTCAGCTTCAGAATCTCCATATTCCTTCTACCCTCAACCTTTGTGGCGTCTCTCCAACATCTACCCTTTCACTATGGCATCATCTGTAAACCATGTTACAATATGCATTGTATGTTTAAGGTTTTGATGAATGACAACCATCGAAGGATTTGAGGATTCGCTTTGAAAGCAAACACAAACGACAAGAAATAGAAGTCCGCAAGATCAAAGGAACAACGTACTAAGTACTTAGGACTTAGGTAATTTCTTGTAAGAACCAAATATGAATATCTCTCTCACACACACACACACTATAAATGTCTTTTTGAAAATTATTTACGAAAAATCTTTTCAAAGAACAAATTCGATAGCCGTTACGTGATCGTATATGTTTCAAAACACATTTCAAGTGATATACATC
>JASCZI010030470.1:12496-36647 GCA_036250425.1 Stylosanthes scabra | reverse complement strand
CAGGGAATCCACTTCTACTTCTTGCTATTCCAGGGTATATCATTCCTTTTGGTTGGTTTAGACTTGATTGGTGAACAGGTAGATTAAAAGTGACAGGATTCTGTACTATGTAGAGAGACAAATTTTATACACAGAAAAACAAAGGGTGGACAATGAGGCTCCTGTGATAAGAATCAACCGAAGAAAAAAAGTAAAAACACTTCATGGAATGGAGGCAGTGAGAGGAGGACTCCAGAGTGATTCGTTTTCTTGCTCTTTGATCATCATGCACATGCTCGTGCTCCATGCTCCAAGAATTCCACCCACTGGAAGACTAAGCTATCTTTCAAGAGCAAAAAACAATTGGGAATCGGGTAATTAGAATCCCGTTAGGTCCTTTGATTCAATGTATAAGTTCACCCTTATTTCTTTTATTCAATTTTGTAATTTTATGTGGATTCTTTTCTTGCCGGATCAATTCTTTTGTAACAAAATTTCATGTGGTTCACAACTTCCAACCCCAACCCCAGGCCCCAATTTCAGATCTTTATTTTTTTTTATTTTCTTAAAAAAATTAGAGCGAAAAGTCAGGATCATTCTGGTTGTCCTGTTTAGATATCCTCCGCCTGCCACCGCCTGGTACTACGTGGGAACACTTTTACTTTCATAATGGTAGAAAATTGTGATTTGATTTGATTTTTGAGGCTTGAGATGCCCAATATATGTATCATGAATGTTTCGTGATAGCCTAGAAGTAGTTACTGAAGGTGGTCCTCTGCCCCCCTCGCTTTTAATTTGGAAATGTTTACCACTTTCTGAGCTGGAAGTAAGTGTGTAGTGTACCAACATAAGCAGAATCAAGCTAAAGTGTATGCTTGAGTGAGTTCACCATTGCCCATTTATTACACTCACCTTAAAGTAATGTTCAAATCCAAATTTCTAGTATTTCAACTGTTTCGTTACAATGTCACAATGTCCTTCCCTCCGGAAATACAGCTGTGGTAACACACCTCTTAACAATTCAAATTCATCAATTTTAATTATTTTGAATTTTGTGATTTTAGGATAAAGTTGCGTCTTATGTGATGGCTGGACAACCTGTTCTGTTGTCTTGTGTGAACCTAGGAAACCAAGTTTTATTATACTATTGAACCAACTCTCTTGGATTATCATCAATCACAATCAGCAGTAAAGATATACTTGTTGGTTCTACTCTCAATTCTTTATGCTATTTTTTGCCCTATCCTAAACGGTTGTGTCTTGTGTCAAATAATATTTTCGGTGCCGTTGCAATAAAAAGCAATGCAATTAACAAAGCGGGATGTTAATGTTATCTTTAATTAATCATATGTTAGCAATGCATAAATGCAAGAGGCCACGAGTCGTTATGATTTTGACTGAAAGTTGAAACCCCCAAGCGCACTTAGTTTTGATTTTACTGCATTCCTTGGTTGTTGGAACACTTGGGAAGTTTTTATTTACTGTTCCTTAGTCGTTGTAATGTTGGTATTTGAAAGCAACGTAAATTGAGAGAGAATTATTGAAAACATGATTAGGATGTTAGATGTAGAATAAAGAGGCAGCAGAAGAGTGAATGGGAAAGGGTATGTGGCAGTGTGCGTATAATGGATTTTGTGGCGATGTGGGCCTATATGTGTCAACTTGGTAGGTTGTGTCCACTTTGGAGTGCCCCCACTCCCATTCATATATAATTTGCCAGCATCTAGCCAGCTCGGCTTCCTAATATAATTCACTTTTTCAAAACTTCAATTTACACTTTAAATTTAATAACAAATTCACCACTTATTTAATGTTATTCTTTTTTTCTAGCTTCATATATTACCCAGCGTCGGTTTAGCAACATGTGCGGTTCACGTCACCCATATTATATACTTGATCATGATTATTTATTTATTTATTTTTGGTGTCCGATTGATTATGAAATATGAAGTGAGCTTACTCAGTCCTAGGTGCCTCAACCGACACTACTTTTCATGTTTATTTCCTCCTTACCATGGTCCATGGAACATGTTAAATAATAATAGGATTAAATTGAAAAAAAATAGGTTCAACTTTTTCTCTGGCAAATGAAGGGTCTCGCCATCTCTATCAAAATGGCCCCAGGCTACACTATTAATGTCACAGACAATAGATTTCATTTTGTACCAAAAACTGAAGTAGATGGGTTGGGTGTGTCCTCCCCTAACAAATTAAATGAATGAATGGGCCAATTGATTGATCGAGCTACAATCCAATAAATGCAGTGTAATTGTGTGCACTTGTTTTTGTTTTTGTTTTTGTTTTGGTTTTGGTTTTGATATCGAAATTGTTTAACAAATCACATGATATTGTGATGTTTATATCTTGTGAAGCTGAGGTAGGAGATGAGATTTATTAACGTGGACTCGTGAATCATCTTATTAGATGTCAAGGATAGTTGAACTTTCATAGATTATGAAATTATCACTTCAATTTTACTCCTACTTGTTTATTTCTTAATACATTATGTAAGTGGGCATTTGTTTTAACTTTTAAGGTTAAAAATTAAAATTAAAAGACCAATAATTTTAATTTATATTGGCCAATATTTTTAGTCATTCATCCAATATTTTTAGCTCAGCACCATATTTTTAGCTAACTCTTTTAAATATTACTAGCTAACTATTACAAGAATAATAAAATTATGTTGGCCCTATAGTACTGCCAATTTGACTATTGTAAAAAATTGTTTGTTTAGTGTTGTAAATTGTCGAGAATTATTATTTTTAAGACATGTTTTATTATATATGTCTGAGAATAGATTCTTAACTTTAAAAAATCATCTTAATACCAAAATATGGTATTTCTTTGAAAAATGAAAATATGATAATTGAGGGATATAATAGTTAATTCATATCTTAATTTTTATTCATTCCCATGAGATGGGAATATTAAATACCCACTTTTTCGAATTGGAATAAAATTTTATATTTTAGAGAAAAAAATATTCTTAGTAATAAATTATCCCTAAATATTAATTTAAAAATTCCAAACAAATATGAAAATAATATTTCTATAAGTAATTTCTAAAAATATATTAAAATTCCTTGAAAGTTGAAACAACACTCTCACTACTTTTTTACATTATGAGCATCCTTCATTTTATAGCCCTGGGCCTTAAGAACACAAATGTTTTTTTTTTTTAGGACACAAATATTTTTTTGGGTATTAACCTCTAGTGAAAGTTATATCTACATTGTGGCCTTTATTGTGGTTCAGAAATCTTATCTAAAATGGTCCATCTATTGAATTGGCCCAGCAAGCATATTCTATTTGTTAGGCCGAGTGCTATTTCATGTATATTCCTCAACCCAAAAAAAAATAAAAAAAGTTTCTGAGGTTCATATTTTTTTGAATTAAAAATTGATTAATAAAAGTATAAATTTTACAATACCAAAACCGAAAGGTATAAATGTTAAATTTTAAATTCTAAACTTGAAACCAATACTTTGAAAATTGAGGTCAAAAGTGAAAGTGATCATGATTTTCCCCTCAGCCTCTACTCTTCTGTAATTTTGAACGTTGAAGACCTTTCCAAAACTGAGATAAGATTGGTTACTAGTTAGTATAGAACAGTTAGAAAATTAGCCTTGAAGGTTATCATGGGTATATAGTAAATTAACAAACAGCTGAAATCTCATTGGATAAGGACCACAAATCCATAAAGTTTGCTTCTAGATTCTGATAATGGCGTATAAACTTTGTGATAAGTTGAAGATTCAAGCACTCTCCTCAGGATTAAATACATTGAACATGATTAAATATTAATGTTTCTTCAGCCGTTCACACACACACACAAAAAGAAAAAAATAAAAGAGCAATAACATAGGAAGAGACAGGGAGGAAGAGCTAAGAAGCATTTCATTCATCACATTCTTTTTTCTTTTAAAAAAGGCCAAAATAAAGAAGAAAAAAAAAAAAGAAACAGGAAAACGAAATAGCTTACAATAGTAACCACATTTTTTCTAATAAGGAACACTAGCTTAGGTAGTTAGGTTGAAACAATTTAGAACCCCACTTGGTGTAACCAATTCAAATATACATAGATAATTCACAAATCTGATTAAGTAATCTTGTGGTAAAATTCCCAAGAGCAAACCGTTAGGTTATTAGATCCTATACTGCTGCATATTAACTAAATATAAATCCTTTATTACTACTCCCTTCATCCAACTTAGAGTTAAATTTGTTCAGTCAAATGGACAATTCCAATGTCTCTGTCTCTCTCATACACACACTATACTATAACTCTGATTTGGACCCTCCTGTTCAAACATAATAATGATGAGAATTAGAAGAATGCAAAAACAAAATGGAATTCATTAATTAATCATTGCAAAATACCAAAATGTCAAACTTACCATTGTGTCCCATGTTCCCAAGAGCTGTACTGGAATCGTAGCTCATTCCATACAAGTTTTGGAACTCATGCTCCAACACACTCTGCAATACATGATAAGTTATTAAATATGAAAAACAATGCTATTTGTTATTTGTTTTCTCATGACATTATGTTGAGGATTTTGGTTGGACCTGGGGCAATGGAGGGAGCTGATTTGAAGTGGTAGCCATGGGCACTAGTGTTCCTTGGAAGCTAGAACTGGGGAATGCTTGAGAGCAGCTTATACCACCACCATATCCACCAATTCTTGACTGCAGAATCTAATTTAAACAAATAATGTTACATATTAACTTTGTAGTGAAAAATAGTAAGTGTAGCAAGTTTCAAAGAGTCAAGATCCTTGGCTTACATCTTTTGATAGGATCCCCTCTAGGTCCAAATTCAGCTCTGGATTCACAGTGGCAAGTTTCATTGACAAAAACTGCAAAATATATCTTGCTAAGACTATAACAATCTAATAAGTTAGGAGGCTTATGTTAATATTATGTTATGCCCTCTGATCACAGACTACTGCATTAGAAGCAGATCAGATGTTCCGTGGTATCAAGTGTTCCAGTGATTTTAGCCGTTGATCTTAAATTGATTTCAATTATAAAATATTTTATAATTAAAATCAACGACTAAAAACGCTAGAACACATGATACCATGTAACATCTGATATGTTTTCTACTGGATTGTATTAAAGGGTTTATGGGTAAGAATTAAGATGTGACTTTTAAACCAAATTGTCTTAACAAAAGTGAAATGGGACCAGATCAAGGGTGAAAATTGAACAATGTGATTGGTTCATATTTCACAACATGATGACAAACATAGAAATTAGAAATCATCTCTTATTGGTAAGGTTATTACATATATACCTCAACCTGCTGTTGCAATGATTGCACATAGTTTATAATCTCATCAAGCATCACTGCTTTGCCAGTTATCTAAAAACAAGACAATGAAAACACCATCAAGATTAGTGTACAAGAAATCATCATTGGTTATTAGATAGATGGATGAGAAGATGAGAACAACTAACCTTGTTGCATCCAGGAACAAGTTCTTGAAGCAACCTCATTCTCTCACTAATCTTTTCTCTCCTTACCCTTTCAGCAAGGCTGTGACTGTTAGTAGCTTGGCCTCTTCTTGCTCTCACATGAATGAAATTATTCTCTTTAGGTAGTGCTTCTCCACTTTGAGTACTTTTGTCTTGATTTTCTTCCACTTTTGATTTCTTCTGATCATCCTGATCTTTAGTCACACTAACACCCCCTTCATCATTCTATAAAAAGAAAGAAAGCAACTCATTCATTAGCTTAAGTAAATAAATACACAAGTGAATGCAACACTCTCTCTGTCATACCTTATATTCATGGCCTCTCTTTCTTCTTCTATTTCCACCAGGTGCTGATCCTGAATCTTCTCCATCTCCCTGTGAGTGCTCATTATTTGGAGATTGGAGAAAGGAGCCAACCATTTCCGAGAAGCTCCCACTTCCATAGGACATAGGAACCTGAACCTTGGGGTTTGGAACCATGTCCCTAGACATGTGCTGAACTATTTGAGGATCTTGCTGGTTTTCCAAAACAAAAGGGCACAACAGTGAATTGGAGAATTCATTATTATGATGAGAAACCATTGGTATTTGAGTAGTAGTATTGGTAGTTTGAAGTTGAGGTAAGGGTGTAAGAGGATCCCAAGCAGAGGAAGCAAGAAAGGGATTTGCCATTTCTGAAGCACTTGTCCTCAAATCCAATGAAGCCTTTTTCTCTTGCTGTTGAAGCCTCATGGAATTTTCAACATCACTACTACTCATCTTCTGAATTGAACACTGCCTAATGGCTATTATATTAGAAAGAGAAAAAGGAGCCTGTGGTACAAGTAGTAGTGTATGGATATAATAATAATGGAGTTGAAATAAACAAAAGTGTATGATGATTAAAGGGGAAAGTGAATTTTGACTAAGGTTGGCTCGAGAGATATGAGATATCTTGCAGGACTCAGCAAGGAACAAAATAGGCTTTGCAGCTTTATAGGGACTGAGAAAGAGAGAGTTATTAAGTTAAAGTAAAATGAAGAAAGAAGAGGCTCTTAAAATCTTCCATCCTCATTTGACACAAAGCAAAAGGAATATAATTCTTACTAAGCTAGGTAGCTGCAGCCAGTCACCAGCTACTAGATTGCTTCTTCCATGAAGGATCATCAAAGTTTTGCAATGCTGCGCCTGCTGCTGAGTGAAAAGGGAAAATGCTCCCTCTCAGACAGGAAAGTAGAACCTTTCAGAGCATAAAGTGGTGAACAATGTGATTAGCTAATATCTGACCAAACTCCCAATAAAGCAGATTCTCTTTTCTTCTTTCTCAACAATACTACTAAAATATTATGTCTCCATTCCTCTCCTTCGATCTAAACAACAACAATGTGATCCAAACCAACCAAGTTTATATTCAATAAGCAATTAATCCACTTGGTCTTGATCTATTTAAAAAAAAACAAGATACTGTGCAAAATTCTTTCTATAAGAAACAAAAATGGAATGGGAATTGAAGAAGAAACAATGAACACAGGCATCAAAACCAAAATGCATGAAACATAAAAGGGAGCACAAAAATCCAACTTTTATGGATCACAGGAAACAGAAGAAAATATTGAGCTTGGAAGAGAAAGACAAAGAGAGAGAGAGAGAGAGAAGGTGACAATTTTTAAAAGACACACTAACCAGTAAGTAGTAACCACTGCCAACTGCTCCTGTGTAAGGTAAATTATTGCAAACACAACCTAATTTCTTGTGTTGTTTCAATTCCAAATTATTCATTGGTTCCATTATTAATACTTTAAAATTCTACCAATTATTATTATTCCTTATGAATGTGAATGTGAATGTGCACGTGTGTGACTGCATCATTTGTTTCCTAAATTTATTTTAAAAATCAAGAGATAATAGAGTAACGATAGATTTTGTAAGCTCAAAAGACTATAACTTATGACTAATTTGTTGTTTACACTTTAACTTTTTTTTTTTTTTAATTATTGCAGCTTAGATTTCAATAGTTTCTTTTCTTTTCTCCTCATGAAGGCAAGCGTGCTTCCCTCTGTATTCATTAAAAACGAAGACACTTCTTTTTCTTTCATATTTTTTATTTGAGTGACAGAAATGCCAACTGTATAACAGGAAACCAATGTTATATATTCTTTGCCCACTCATTTACACGGTGCCAACTAACCTTAAAAAATAAAAAAAAAATAAAAATAAAAAAACTAGGTGAATTGTTGTATAACGTTGTTGTTGATGAAACTCACTCACTTATTAGAACAGTATATGTGTTTATTAATGATGGGTCCTCACTCCTGAGAGTTCAGAGAAGCGACCCCACTAAATCTGCCTTAAAATCCATGCAAACTGTGTGCCATCCATGCTTTGTGGTGAAACTGAAACTGATTCAGGTTTTGGACCACAGGTGACAAGTGTAAGGGCTTGATAATAGATAACATCGAGAACTGTGTATGCTGCCACCACACCCTATCATCTACCCTCCTCACCCCTCTACTCTATTATCCTCACTCACTCACTTTCCTTTTACTACTCGTGTAATAAATAATATCTTCCATCTTAAACTAATCATAATTCTTTTCTTATTAATAGTTTATTCTTGGTAACAAGTTAACAGCCTAAATCCAACATAGTCTAACGCTTAGCTCGCCAGCCTACTTAACTAAATGTTGGAGTTTGAATCCTGGTTCATGCATGCATCAATCCACTGAATAGCAAATTTTTAATTTTTAATTAGATTGCATTTGAAGTGTTGGTGTTAGAATTTATAAAAGATTTATGATTGGAGTAAGAGATTATAGTATCGTAGTGTAAAAAAAGAAAGGGAGCAGCAAGATTTTGTTTAATGATATAAACAGAAGAGAAGAGGGGGGAGGGGCGTTGCTTTTGTGGGTGAAGAAGGGAATCTAATGATCAAAATGAGGTGTTGTCGTTGTACGGTATATCCAGCTGTAGCCTACTGTTGTTTATTCAACTGCTTCTCACTTCTCAATCTTATTACTGCCACTAGAGTGGTCAAACCCACCCAAATTCTCCGGTCAAACCGGTTGCCTCGCTATGATCTTGCTGGCTAATAATGGCCATGCAAATACCAACACCCCCAAAATATTAGTTTTTTCACCCAAATTGACGGTTTGGTATATTGGTATGCGCATCAGATACATACATCAATATTATTAAAACATATAAATGATTAACCGACCACCTTAATAACGAAGCCACACTGTGACTACTGATACAAAGATATATATTTAACACAAAATTAGTTAATAATTAATATAATACATATGAATATTTTAATTATTGTCGTTTGGTAAAAATATTTTCACGATCAGCTGCCACTTAAAATAATAACATTCTTATCTTTCCGTTTGGGCAATGGATGCATGCTTTTGAAAACGAAGAATTCCTCGTTTGAAACATGCATTGAAAGTCGTGCGATATAGCCTTGTTTGTTGTTTTGACACAAACCTAATCAGGTAGCTTTAATTTAGGACTCTATGTTGCATGCGGATCCATCGTTTTCTCATGCGTCCATATATAATTCACGTTTGCATTTAAAAATATATATGTCAATGAATCATGATTATGTTTTTCTTATTATAGACTCTGGCATTGATAATAACTACATGCAGAGCCTTTGGCTAATTGGATTGGTTAAATGTATGAATGCCCCTAAATGTGTATGGAGTATACCCTAACTTAGTAACTTGATAAAACGGGAGCAAGAATTGAAGGCTTAATTTAATAATATATATTTAATTTGAACTAGTTTATGCATTAGCAAGGTTTAATTTCTGGGTTGCTTCTTCTCAAGTTTGGGAAGTGATGATAGAAGCATGCGCAAAAGGAGAGGGGGGAAACTCCAAATAGATGCAATGATGATTATTAGATTTGGCTTTAAGATTTAAACTGATGAAAAAGGCTGCTGCATATATATTAAGGAATAATGTACCAAACCAAGTTTGATGGTTGTTTTATGATGCATCAGTTCATGAAACCCATTAAGGCTCAGGATAGCAATCATTTGAAAAGATACATCGATGATGTTACCACATAAACAAGTGTTATATATATGTTCACTCCTCAGTAGTCCTCAATAATAATAATAAAATAATGGCGATTAACAGGCAGCAGCAAAGAAAAGAATAATAACAAGAGCCAGCTGGCCAACGCATTATACAAGTGTTGTTTTGGCTTTCGGTGATGCATCCTCCTCCACGCTCCAATTAGATAATATACATTTTTTAAATAATTAAGATCTGCCATTGCGTTATTTATTTCGTTATTTTGTTGTTTGTAATCACAGCAACCATTATCTCTTAATACAAAATTAGTTCTTTTTGAACAGCTGCATGTCCAAGACGGGTTCTAAATTCTGACAATTGTTTAAATGGATTTGTGAATTGATCATTAGACAAATCCAAGTTGATTAACAGAATCTAAGTTAATTATTAGTGTTCCTCTTCATGGGTTTTTTTATGTTTACTAATCCTATTCACCTCTTTTTTTCATTTTTTATTTTCCTTTAGTGTTCAATTGTTCAACAGATTACTCTATCATCGCTTCACATTTTAAGTTTTTGGACTCTGGCAAAGTGGCAATACCAATGTTTTCTTCTGTGTTTTTGGACTTGGATCAATAGGAATGGTTAGTTTCGTGAAAAAACTGAGCCATGGTCCATGGAAATTATTTCGATAAATTTTCTTTTTTTGGTCTTGGATATATTTTTGTCTAATTATGATTTTTTGTCAAGACCCAATTCGGGCCTAGGCCATAGCCCAGGAGAACCGAACAAATATGATACCCCTGGATTGGGGGAACTTGAAGTTCTTGGGCCTATTCAATTTTTTGGTAAACGGGCCAATTTAATGTTATCATGAGCATTTCAATATTGTATAGTACTGTCATCTTGTTCACCAAAGAAAAAAAACAGTACTGTCATCTTAATGACCAAAAAAAAAAAAAAGCTAGTGCTATAGAAGAAAATTCACTAAGTCATTTGGGCCTATACATTTTGATCTCAGACCAAGAACAGTACAAAAGATGTAAAAAAAAAAAGAACAATAAAAAATACCAGTAGATAACAATGTTAAAAGAAAATTCACTTTGTATTTATTCAAATTATGAGATTAAGTATACCAAAAAAGAAAAATAATTTAAATAATTTACACACACTAGATAAATAAGAGAGTCTTTTTTATTAAGCAATTAAATTTTGTATTTACGTGACTTTTAAAATAAAAAGTAATTGTATTTTTTTGGATAAGAGACGGTAAATAGCAGCATGAGAAGAGAGAGAGTGAAGAGTAGAAAAAGTGTGAAGTAGGAGGCAGATCACGAGGCAATAGCATCCATGTCTGTCACTCCCTCCCTAAGATTATCACTCAGATTTCTGATGTGACTGTGATGTGATGTTTGATGTTTCTCTCTTTTTCCCGCCTTCTTTTCTCAACCAATCCCTTTAATTAATGGTAATAGTTAAGGCTAAACACACACAAGAAAGGGACCTCATCACTGCCATTCACCCCTTGAAGCAATCAATGATATATATACACATGAGAACAAAATTAGTCACTATTCATGAAATTATAAAGAAACTCATGTAGCTAGTAGGAAGAGAAGTTGAATTTGTGGCGGTTTGCCATTTCCAGAGAAGGACGGGACCAAACTATATATTGGAATGAATAACAAGAGTTTACATATTTCGAAGAAAGAGCCAATTATATACATTAGAGTAGAAGATAGGAATCCCCCTCCCCCCTCCCCCCTCCCCCCTTGGATGAAACATGAATCATACATAGGGGACAATAATCCCATTATTCTCTCTTCATCAAAAACATTCACAAGCTAAGCAAGCTTGCTCGGTCCCCCACTACGGTCCCTATTATTGAACATACAATACAATACGTACGACACACCCCCATTTGGTCTTTCAATCAACTTGCTCCTCTCCTCTAATATACATATAATTATTAATAATACTTTCTGGGACCATCTCTCATATATATATCTCTTACATTATTAATGTTTATAATATGCATCATCATCTTGTACATTTTTCTTTCCTGGGGGGACCTGTGCAAGTGTAACCACGTACCTTCACATTATTCATTTATTTGAATCCGTATTTTTAGTATATGTATCCCTACATACATAATGAATAAACTAAATTAAATACAAGTTATAATATAATATTAATTAAAGAAATATATATGGGCAGGGTCATTCAAATGATGTTGGATAGAGCAACTACTACACTACCTCTACCCCCCTCAATTATGCAAATTACAATGCATAAGGCCATTAATTTCCACTGTCTAATGGGCCACAGGTGTTGACCTACGCCTTCAAATTTTGTCTCAAATAACTTATCATCATGCAAATTAAACTAGTTATTGCTATACAGCTTCACCTTATTTTCTGGCTGCCTTCTTATTCAACTTCAGTTATATTCACTTTTGATTGATTTAAACCATGATAATTTTATACATATATATATATATTCCTATCGTCAAGTGACAAGTCCTTTCAATGCAACAATGTACGAACGTAATAACCCTGAAATTTTCAAGTATGTAGCTAGCAGCACTATAATCCAGCTCATGCGCAAGAAGTGCTTTTCCAAAGAAAAGTTGTGAACTTTTTTGTTTGTGTATGTAAGCTTGCTAATAAGGCTGTCCTCAATAATAAGATTTGTAATCATATTTGTTGACTAATTTCTCAATGGATATGGATACAAATTGAAGTGGTGGATCTTACTTTTCTTTCCTGTTAAGAGTGAGGTGCATCTTTTTTACTTTAAATTCCTATAACATTATATTATGATTATTATTTATGTATGAGACTTGCTAGCTTTTTGACCATCAATCTTATTCTAGTTTTAGCTTTTGTTTGTTTCCATGCACATTGCTCCTTCCATCCCTTCTTGTGTTTCACTTTCAAACATCCCTCCCCGCTTTTCCTTTGTCAAAATAAAGCTCTCTTTTCTGTTTCACAAAAAAAAGAAGCTTATTAGTTGGAAGAAAGAAGAAAAATTATCATTTGCACCGTTTTCGCCCTCCAATAAGCTTAAAGATACTAAGTCACAATTGACAAATTTAATATCTGTTTCGTCGGCAAAATATTGCTGCGTACGAATTTAGCAAATTATTTCCAGTTATTAGTATAATAATACCTAATTATAAGCACAAATTAAAAACATACGATAAGATGTTAGTGTAAAAAAATTTTATATTAATTCTTTAAGAAAATTAAATTAAATAGTACAAAAAAAAATAACAATGAAACTTGTTTTATATATAAATAGTATTATACATTTTGAATCATAAGTAGATTAATTTGAGAAAATCTGAAAATGAGATTGTAGTGCTTGTACCGAAGTCACCCGAGACAATGGAAATGGAAGAAGCTAAAGGGCAAAATAGGGAAAACACTTTTCAGAGAAACTGTAGGCTGCACCAGAGGTGCTGTAGCCGGATTCCTTCCCTTCGTCCGAATCAATCAAAAATTTATAAAAAGCCTATTAAAATTAGCTATAGTTAACTATTAGTATATTAAAAAGAAATTTAATAATATATATTTATGTGTTAATTTTAATATATAGATAGTATTTTTGTTATATATAATTTAATTTATATTTAATATATATTTTATATTAATAATGGATGTACATTTAATATAATTATCCTAATATAATATTAACCGTATAAAATATAATACTACAATCTTTTGTATTTTTTAATGAAAAATAACTTTTTAATAAAAAAATCATAAAAGAACATTATTAATGTATTATAAAGACATGAAAATATAATTGTCCTAGTATAATACATATATTTTCTATAACAAATTAACTATCATGCTTAGATGTTTATCTAAATCAACACCAATGAACAATACACTTTAAAATAAAAAATATATACATTAATAAAATGAGTTTAACCACGTATAGTAATTAATTGGTGGCTATTTTAATATCCACTTAGCATTTTATTTCTATAAATTAAGTGAAAATTTTCATTCTTCGATTAATTCAAATTTTCACTAAAGAACTTTGCATATATCATATATGAATTAATCAGTCATTTTCATTAGTGAAGAAAAATTGATTAAACAATTTGGAATATTAACACATCATTATCATGATATACGAGAGATAGATGAAGCAAAAGAAACAGCTATTCCCAACTTGAATGGGTTTATATACAACTATTCCCAGCATTCCCGGCAATGATTCCTCGTTGCTTGGTCAACATTCAACAATTTTGCAATCAAGCACACATCACTTTGGCACGAGGTAACACCCACACACACGTGTGGAAGCAAGCACTCGATAACATGTTAGACTGAGAAATCATTCTCTAAAATGCATCCACACAAAGACATGGAACACCTTTTACGTCCATTAATTATCTCTCATCTTAGCAATTCGAATGACTAAAATAAAGTTTCACACATTTTTAACCATTATTTACGTAATGCCTTTCAATTTATTCCTACATTCCATCTCCTTTTCTTCTTTTTTATGTCCCTTTGTAATTATGACAATTAAGGCAATGAACCAGAAATACTTTCATGCAAGAATCTCCATCCAACTTTTCTTTTTGAATTAACAAGAGTTGGAGTTGAGCATTGAGTTTGCCTTTGAGGAAAGTTGAGATAAGATAAAAGGTTTATTATAGCATGCAATTATTGAGAAACAAAGACTGAGTTGGTAATTTGTACTTAACTGGAACCTCTAAAAAAAAAAAAGGTGCAACTCCAAAAAGCAAATTCAATAATTCACTAACCCACTTCCATTTTAATCATTTCTAACCTTCCTTTTCCACAATTAATTAATTCCTTTCCCCTACCAAATGATGCATATATGCTAAGCTACAACTTTGGTACATAAAGATGACATTAATTTAATAATAATAATAACAACAACAACATTAAGATTAATTCCCCCAAATTCTTCCACTAATGTCTTTGCAAAACAGAGATGTCGCTTCAAACCCCACCTTTTTGTCGACAATAATAACAAGTTTGTGATTGATTCCACCCCCACCCTTCTTTTTCTCTTTTACATGCAAACGTGACATTATTGTAACAAAAAAAGAGAAGGGAATATGTGTTACTAGGTATCGTTCCAAGCAGCAAAAACAGGCAAGTGAGACAAAGAGATAGCAGCAGCAGAAGCTGGCCTCATTTGAGAAGGGAACCAAGAACCAACAACACCACCACTGGTAGTTAAGGGGTGGTTGTTAAGAACCATCTTTGGTTCAAGTTGAAGAGCCTTTGGAAACAGCATTGATGATGAGGGACCCATTATCTTATCAGGGCTAGCTTCTCTTGAGCTGCTTAGGCTAGTCACATGTGAAGAAGGGTTTGAAAAATGGTTTGCAATCTTGCTACATTCCTCATCCATTAGTGGTTGCTGCTGCCCTTCAATCCCAATCAGATCATCATCACAGCCATTGTTGTACAAAACCATCTTCCAGTTTGAATCCTCATTGTTGTTGTTGTTGTTTCTAGCTTGAACTGCTTCCACATTGTTGTTGTTGTTGTACTGAATGGCCTCACATATGGGTGGTTCATGTTCAATGCTATTATGATCTTTGTTGTTTCTCCTAGCTAGCTCCCCAGCAAGCAAAGTGTTACTGGCTATGATCCTTTCCACATCGTATCTTGATATGTCAAAGTTTGTAACTGCATTGGAGCCACGGAATTTGATTGCTGCTACATCATATGCCTCTGCTGCCTCCTCTTGAGTGCCTGGTTTTTTAATTACAGCAGGGTAGAAGTGAAAAAAGTATTCAGGAAAAAAATTTATACACTTTGCTTATCCTTAAAAAAAAATTATATTCTTGAATGTTGAGATTCCCCTTCATGTAATATTTTCATGATATATATTGATGGAAACAAATCAGATGTTTTGTTGTGTGTTACAGTGTTTTTAGCTATTGATCTTGATTATAAAATATTTTATAATTGAAATCATTTTAAGAAGCTGGACTAAAAAGACTGGAATATCTAATACCACGAAATATTTGATCCTTATATTCCTACATTGATATAGAACAGCCTTATAAAAAGAGGCATGCTGCACTACTCATAATGGTCAGCCTTATAAAAGCTCCACCAGTCACCTTTTTAAAAAATATATTTATATATGTAATGGATTATGATTAATGATGAAGAATGTTAGGTTGTAGTTGAGACTTACTGAAGGTGCCAAGGTAAAGGTCCTTGTTGCCAGCAACTCTGCCTATCCTTGCTTGCCATCTTCCATGTTGATGGTGCCTTGTGACCCCTCTGTACATTGAAGCACCCCTAGAAAATCCACTGCTTTTTCTGCAAACAATACACATATCAACTTAATTAATTATCATTTAAAATTGAGAGAAGTAATAATAGATAATAATTAATGAATGTGTACTACCTTCTCAAGTGGGCGACATATTCCTGCC
The DNA here is from genome assembly GCA_036250425.1 of Stylosanthes scabra. Classification (NCBI taxonomy): domain Eukaryota; kingdom Viridiplantae; phylum Streptophyta; class Magnoliopsida; order Fabales; family Fabaceae; genus Stylosanthes; species Stylosanthes scabra. The sequence continues at coordinate 20,736 of JASCZI010030470.1, read as the reverse complement.
TGGTCATGTTCTTCATGTCCTCAAGTTCCGCTTGGTAATTTTCCAACTGCCATATATTAAAGACAAGGTATCAATAAAAAACGAAAACAAGATTGTGGTTATGTTATGTGAGGGAAGCAAGAAAACATAAGATACCGGAAAGTTGATGTGGGTTGAAGGTCCCCAGTACTTGAGGGCAGCAAGATCATAGGCTCTTGCAGCTTTTTCTTCCATATCATAACCCCCTAATTCATCACCACATAACATAAGAATAATTAGTTTACATAGAAAAAAGCAAGCAAGCAAGGTACGTTTATGTTATGGGGCAGAAGCTGAAAGACTTACCCAAATATACTATAACATTATTTGATTGAATCATCATCATCATCATCCAGAACCAGAAACATACACCATGACAAAGCCAGGCAGAGTCAGTTAAAATTAAAAAAGAAAAATATAATAAAAGCTAAGGTTGTGTAACTAACCCTGTCTTCCTTTCCTAGTCTGGCCTTCCTTCTTGCAAGTGTTATCCCACAAATGTGCTTCATATCTACCAGTCCATCTATGCCTACCAACAACAATAAAACATGGAGGGGGTTTGAGAAAGAAAGAAAGAAAGAAAGCTAGGTAGGTAGGTAGCTAAGCTAGGAAGCAAACCTGGTGACACCTCGATACTGAGAAGTTCTCTGACCAAAAGTGTCAATGGATTTTCTGTGGACTGGTTGCTTGTTACTTAGCCCTCTCTTCTTGTTGCTATTATCCATTACTACTACTGCTCCTGCTGACTCACTACTCTTCCCATTCTCATGCCTTGCAGCTGTTACACAACTTGACTCTGACCCTGGACTCATTGACAGACTCAGTGATTGCAACTCCACTGCACCACCAAACTTGTTATTGTTATTATTGAGTTGCTGCTGCTCCACCACCCAGTTCTTGAATCCAGCAATGCCTTGTTCTTGTTGTTCTGCTATGTGGGGGACATCATGTGCTGCTCCTCCCTTGGGTTGTTCTTCCTCTATGGTTGGAGGTGGTGCTTGGTACATGCCATGGCAGGCAAGTGATGAGTAATATGGTGGATGTGATGATTGATGCCTGAAAGGCTCTGATGAGACAAGCCCTCTATGAAGGGGGTAGTACATGGTGTCAAGGCTTAAAGCCATTGCCTCTCTTTCATGTGTTCCCATCGTTGCACCACCCAGAAAGTCTTCCAGTTTTGGAGATGAACAACTTCCCACCATCACTGCTTCAAACATTAATCATCATCATTTCACATTATCATAGTAAAATAAAGATAGAAAAGAAAGAAAGAAACAAACCTTGTTGTGTTTGATGTGATCTAGTGAGAGCTTCCATGATGCAAAGTGAGCCATCTGACTTGAGAGGCATCACACTCAACTGATGAGGATGAAAGGCAGCAGTAGTGTGATCTCCACCATAGGAAGAAGAGCAAGAAGAAGTGGAGGAAGAATTAGAATTAGGAAGGTCGAATTTCATGTGATGATGATGGGGAGAGAGAGAGAACCCCAACCAGCTTTGATTGTTACCATCATGGCTGCTCATGTTACTATTACCACTACTATTCATCCACTTCATGCTTGAACTTGCTAGTGTCTTCTTCTATTGCAGCAACAGCATCACAATAATCATCATTGCTTTCCAACTCTAATATTTGGTTAGTTGTTGTTGTTCTATACATACAACAAAACTTGTCACTTTAAACTAAACAAAAGGAATATGAATTGGGATCTGTGAGTGAGTGAGTATATGTATATGAGAACTCTTTTTCTAAGTTCCTTAAACCCAACAAGAATCAAAATAAGAGATGGTCCATCCCCATCCCCAGAATGTAAAAGCTAGAATTAACTATTTGTGTGGGTATATATGAGATTGAGATGCTATGTTATGTATGCTACTTACTCAATCTATCTATCTATCTATATATCTACTCAACATCACAGCATGCACTATACTCCTAGCTACCTAGGTAGGGGCGTAGGGCCAATATATAATAATTATGTTTTTTAATTAATTAATTAAAGATTTAGAAAAACAAGATTCTTTAATTGAATGTTTTTTACAGAGAGAAGGTAGCATAGTAGTAGTGTGGCCCTTAAGATAGATTTGACGGGAAGGACATATATCTGCCAATGCAGTCACTTCACACAGTACAACAATTCTGCTCCACTCTGCATTCTGCAATCCAGCAACCTCTATTTTCAAATCTCAATTTAATCCTCTTGCCTCCTCCTCTCTCTATCTCTAACTTAAATACTACACCAACATCTACAGTGGTACACATACACTAGTCACTTTTGTTTTATTTTTATTATGAATTTAGTTCATTCTTGAATGGTTGGTTGGAGGAAGGAAAAGGCATGGGGTAGTGTGAGATGTGGACAAAGGGAGGTTTATTTGGTGGGCTCAATCTCCTTTTTTTCCTTCCTTCTTACTTCAAACCCACCCAGCCTGTGACTTGTGAATCATATTCTCAATATTCATATTCATAATATTCAGTAAAAATACCAACACAATATTACTGTGTATATATTTTCATGTTAAAAGCTAGAAGCATGTGTACGTATATCCTGTGTATCAAAGAATATGTTGCTAAGAAAAATGGAGAGTAGAGGCGCGTCCTAATCCAATCCTGCTAGGGTGACATAATGATAAAATAAGAGGAAATTAAACACACTTTACTTTTCTTCCATTGTCACCGAGTGTGTAGTCAACAACTGCTTCCAGACAAAAAGTTGCAAGTGGGTCTCTCTTTCTTAAGCTTTCAAATATTCTAGTTTCTAGGAATCATGGCCCAAAATTTTACTTTATTTTATGTGCAAAATCTATTTTCGCTGCTGAACTCTCTATTACCAATTACCATATAGATTTCATGGTCGGTTAACACTTTCCTTCTTACTACATAAATAATGCATAGATTTTATTGTGATTAGTATATTTTCTCATTATTATTGGATATTATCCTCAGCTGTCATCACTTTCTTAATAAGAATATGTTAAGGATAGTTTGTAAAAAAAATAGACTATACTAGCCGTACATCAAAATCAATCATCAAGTATAATATTTATTGAAATATAAAATACATATATAGTATGTATTTTATATTTCAATACGTATTATATACTAATAGCTGAATTTAATGGCTGATTTGATGTATAAATAGAATGATTAAAAGAAAATAGGTTAAGGATAGTATCAAAATAGTTCAAATTTTTATTCATGTCACTGCAACAATAACAACAAAGTAGTCCACCTTAGTCATTAGCTGTTATTACTTATTAGTATGAGGCTAGCTGTTCTAATCTTCTGGTTTCTTCATTATTTTACACTACTTCATCGCTTTCATATAACACCTAGCTTTTTAATAATTTGCATATATAAATGTTGTATAGGTCTTATTTTATCTATTTTCTATTAGGATCAATAAAGATGTTAATCACTAATTTTCATTTGAATATTACTACGGAATCAATATTACGGAGCAATTAAGAAATTAATAACTAAATTATCATTCAAAATTTATATGAGCTATCATCCATAATTCATATATACAAGATTAAGTTATCATCCAAAATTTATATCAATTATCATTTATAACTATGCATTGACTCCTTATTGACCATAATATGTTAGCTCCTTGATCTTTTTCTTTTCATTTATATCGGCCAACAAATATATTTAAACTTATTTTTAATATTAATCAATAAAAATATGTTAATAGACTAAGTGCTAATAAAAATAAATAAATTATGCTGATCATGTTGGTTGTAGTCAATAATATTGCTCATAAAGATTAAATTTTAAATTTTAGTTGCAAAAATTTTAATATTATATCATAAAATTATTAATTAAAATATAAATATATTTCATTTAAATTGATTTGTAAATTTGCATTTTTTTTCTCACTTGTGATGATAGTATTTTTGGCGGTCAAAGTATGTCTTTCTGATTTTTTTTCCCCCTTTCCGTACTCCTTGGTTATGGGGTACGTAGCAAGATATTAATTTGGCATGGCAGTGAGAAGTTGTTTATTGTACGTTGAGAGGGAAAAATGTTTGACGCAGAATTTGCATGGCATGAGTGGTGTTTCAGTCATTGATCGGAGGAGGAGACAAATATTCAAAGAGCCATGATTATTTGATGTTTGAACCTCGGTGAATTTGGGAGGGAAAAACTATAAAGAAAAGAGAAGTCACTCATGTGCGTACGTGACCACACTTTGGGATTCAATGAGTGACAATCAATACAATTATTCTTTCCGCTATAATAACCAAATCATCACCAAATCCATCACCACTAACTCACCCCTCTCTCTCTCTCTCAAAAGTTACAATGCCTGCTGCTGTATGAATTCAAATCCTTAATTTTAATCTTTTCTGGTAATGTAATACATGTATATAAAATAAGAACATTAAACATTAAATTATTAAGACATGACATGACAAAAAAAATATTAATATAAGACAGTCAGTAACGTACAAGTAAGAGAAGAGTAAGCAAGAAAAGAAGCTTAGCAGTTTAGCCTGATCCGATCCATGCAACCATCATCACTGTTCACTTCTTCCGTTCTTTCACTTTCATTCACTTAATAGCACCCACAACGTCCTTTGTCATAATTAATTAAGAAAGCTTATACCTTACAAACATAAATGATACAAATATAAATTTTATTTGAGATATGAGAGGTTTCTATATTACTTTAATTTCTGCGAGTATAAAATATGTACTGTAAAAAAAAATTTATATCTGTACCAATTATCGTCACTAAGCTTAGCTTCGGTATGTACCAAATCTTGATGATGATGTCTTCTATGATGTTATCTCAACCATTATATATGCAGCAAAGGCAAAATTGAGAAGCAACTAGTGTTCCGTCCAGATCAAATGCACACAAGAGTCCCATGCATGCACACGCAAGAACCTGCACTACATACTCATTAATATATTTCTCACGTATCTCATATTCTCAACTTGAGTAATAAATTAATATATAAATTATGTTCGGATTCGACATTCTAATTGCAAGTTAGATGTAATAATTAATTTAATTGAATTTACGGCTCCAACATTGAAGATAGAGACCAGGCCAGACTACTGACACCATCACTACTCTTGTCCATCTTTGCGCCAAATGTAATTAACCTACTGCCAAAAAACATTGGTTAATGCTCAAATTTTAGCTAGAACGTAGGAACAGAAATGTGATCAACATGTTAATTGTTTTTTTCCGAAAAGAAATGTCAGACAAAGAAATCTAAACAAAAGCTAATAGTCAAATTCCTAGAGGAAGGTATCTCGATCGTTATCCAAATTTATTTCCGAAAAATTTTTTTATTCTCTAAATCATATATATCAATTCTTCTGTTAATGTTAATTAGACGACGATAGTGTCACACATTTTAAATCAATACTAGTCTATTTACTAATGTTCTCTATTTTTTAGTTTAATAAGAATAAATTTTAAAATATCTATTGACCGAAAATTAGCAAATTTCTACCATTTTGTTAAAGTTTGCATTCCTCCATGAATAAACCTTCTACTTAATCAACACAAAATAAAGCTCAAGATATTTTTTTTATTTTATGTTTAATCAAACAGATCAAGAACTAATCCATTATAAATTAAAATTTTATTTAAGAATTTATGCATATACAAAGTATTTAATGAACTAGTGTGTTACCCTCTAAATTAATGCAAGATGGTTAATAAAACCCTAGATTTGATTATTAATTATTAAATAATATAAGAAAGTAATTATATTTATAAGTTGTTTTTGGTGTGAGGTGAGGTAGTTATCGTAGATAGTATATTAACTCAGGTGGTTCGTGGTTGAGAATTGGTAAGGCCCAGCCCAAAAGAGTGGGCAGATAAATATTAAATGAAGGGAAGAAATGGAGTAATGAGAATCACGTGAGATCAGAATTCAGAATAACCATCAACCGACGCAAGGCAATGCAGAAACAAAGAAAAAACGATTGAGCCCTGAGATCACTGCAGGAATTCCTGTCTTGATAGTAACCCCACTAGCTGTAATCACCAATGTATTTAGAAAACATTTTAAGCGTACAACAAAATCAGGTGTTTCAATTGGTTGTTTTAGTCATTAATTAATTAATTAATTTCAATCTTGTGGGTAAAAACATTAAAATTGAAGATGGTTGAAATTGCTTGCATTGGTGGAATGCATGCAGATTTTCTGTAAAGAGGAAGATTATATCCAAAGTGTTGTGAAATTCGTCTCTTACAATTTACTCTCTCCGCCAGCCTGCGTTGAATTGTCAAAATCTAAGCTTGCATGTCCCGTCACCATCACCATAGATTCTCTCTCTCCATTTTCTATTCTTTTTTACCCCTTTGGTGTTTTCTTAATTAGGAGACAGAAGACAATGGTTGCATCATACATGGCTTGTTAGATGAGAAGTGAGAAGAGATGAAGAGGGGCATCACTACACACTAGGATCCAATAATCCAATCGTTCTCATGTCTGAGACAAATGTATATTTTGATTCTTCATTCCTAATTAAGCCCACCTAGCTACTTCTAGCCTTCAATGCAAAATAGTGACATTGTCGTCTTCAACAACAGAGAGGTTCTTATCTTCATCAATTCCTCTTCGTGTCGCCCCCCGAATCCACCCTTCCTCTTTTTCGAATAATGCGCCTTTCTCTTTACCTATTTTTTTTCTGTTCGAAAATAGTGAAATCTATTTTCGCAAAAGGACATTAGTTCAAATTAGAATACTTTTACATTAATATATTTTTGTTCGAATTTCAATTATCTATCTAGTTACACCTTAAAGTATCTAAAGAAAAATAATATATATAATTCTTCGTTAATAGACTTAATATTTAATAGGAAAAATAATATTTATGTTCTTCACTTTTTTAAAATTGTATAAATTTATCCCTGACTTTTGTAAAATACTTAATAATTTTTTATCTTCAAAAAAATAGTATAATTATGCCCTTCTATTAGTTTAACTCATCTAAAAAAACGAAAATTACTTATGTAACTACTAAAAAAATGTTTGTGGTTCTTATTTTTCATTATGGAGTGATTTTGTAAGAATTAGAAGGACATAATTATACTATTTTTTTAAGGTCAGGAATTATTAAGTATTTCATAAAAATCAGAAATAAATTTGTATAATTTTTAAAAAATTAGAGAAATAAATGTCATTTTTCCTATTTAATAACCTACTTTGAGAAAACAAGTAAACATCTAATTCGATCGATGATATTTTCAATTTAGATAATATTACATTTAATTATCGGAAAACATCAGATCCACTTTCAATTATTTAAAATTTGAACATATAAGCTCATAAAACCAATTTGTCAACCTTATGTCATGAACTCTAAATCGATTTATCAACCAACTTAAACACCCAATATTAAGAAAATAAGAAGTATCTAATTTCTTATACTACTTTTTTTATGCCACTTTTAATAATAATCATTATCTTCAATGTTGATTTACCAAAAAATATAGCTTCCTTTGTGTACTAAAAGAGTAATATAATGTTAATTTAAATAAAAAAAGTTCATTCGTAAAATCATAATTTTGAGTACTAGAAAGTATATATTCCTTAAAACTTTAACACAAGTTAGGCCCTTGAAGCTTGCAATTCCTGGATTTGACATTGCGTAAACATTTAGTTGAGGAGGATCATGACAATTTGTAACTCCAAATTTTTTAAAAACATTTTGGATTTACTTTAACAATATCCATCAAGATAAACGGTGATTTGTGTGGTGTTATTATGTATTGACTTGTATTCTGATACGGTTATTGTTGGAATGAGACTATGAAAATATGTGTCCTTTTATGGTAATAAGGGGTTTTTAAGAGCAAGCATTTACTGACGTGCAGGAATGTGTTGAAAAAGAAAGCTAACCCCACAACACCATTCTACTAGGCTTTGCTTCACATCATAGGATATAGGAACCTAAATGTATGTACTATCCTACTATGTATGGGGAAACCTTTTGGGCACCAAGGTCTAAAATATGTATGTCACCATTAATTATTAGTTTCTTTCCATGATGTCTCTTATCATCTAAATATACAATATATGACCAGAGAGATTAGTCTTTGAAAAAATTGAATGTGTCCAAAATTGATTCGTAATTTTAAAAGAAAAAAAATATATAATGAGAATATAATGTCTTCATATTGTATTTTTATTGGCACCGGAGGACTTTTAGACGTCGATGTTAATTACAGAATATTTTATAACTA
>JASCZI010030468.1:0-25611 GCA_036250425.1 Stylosanthes scabra | reverse complement strand
ATATATATATATATATATATATATATATATATACCGACAATAAATTGAAAAAATTAAATTCTAAAAGTATCTACAACTCTTCTTTTCATCAATGATATATTCTTTATTTTAGCATATAATTTTATTCGAACATTATTTGAAATTACATAGATGATTTATGACATTTTAAACTCAAAGCAACAAATTGAAATATAAACAAAACAAACTAACGTACGTGTCTACAACTTTAACGAACTACGTGTTTGTTTATAATTTCTAAATATGTTTAAACTGAACTTAAACATCGTCCTCTTATATAGCTTTCAGTTTTTCCTTGTTGCAACAACCTTGATTCGGCGTCTCTTCCTAAAAATCTAAACATATACAACAATGGGACAGAAAACAAAAAACAATAGTCATAATAGTAATAATTTAATAAGTGCAACGTTAACACATGCACAATAATTATTTGACCTTAATGTAATTAATTTGTTGGAAAAGATCTTGTTCCTCGTCTTGTTATACTACACATGCAAAACATTTCTCCCCATTTTCTTGCTTGAGAAATGAAAAATATTCAAATTCTAATAAAATAGCTAGGCCACTTCTATTCCACTACTTGCAACTTGCACCTCAATTGTATTCAAATAGAGAATGCTAGAAAATATGAGTCCATTTATTGATGATTGATTTAATTAAATATGCTTTGGATGAATTTCAATGAAGCATGCTTAATTATGGAGTATTTGGGAGTTGACATTATGGGAAAAATCTGAAGTTCCTTATTTAATTTCTAAGTTGCCAAGTTGTCATTTTCTTTGCTATTGGCAAGAAAACAATCGCTCGAATTTTCCATTAAATTCGGTCTATAGAAGAGGGGAGAAAAAAACTATAAGAACATTAATATTTTTAAATCAAATTTTATTCTCTAATAAAGACAAGACAAGGTCTTATAGTGTGCGTGCGTGAGTATTTTAGAATTTAAGTTAAAATAACAAGAATAAACAAATAAAAAATTATTTGAGAATAAAAATATCGAAATTATAAAAGAAAAAAAGAAGAAACAATACATGGTTAAATACACTATAAAAATAAAAAGTAAATAAAATCGAGTATTGAAATTATATTACATTTTAAACAATTAAATTTGAAATGCCTAATAATAATAATAATAATAATAATAATAATAATAATAATAATAATAACTTAACTATAATTTATTCCTAATTTTAAATTAATTTCAAATTAAATGTTATTTCTCATTATGTAAATTATTATTAGTTTTAAATTGTAATTTGAGAATATTGAAAATTAAATGAAGCATGTAATTTTTTTTTATATTGACAATGTATTCTATTTAATTACAAATAGAGTTTGCTAAAATTTATTTTTTGAAAATTTTGGAATTAGTGTTTAATTTTGATACACACATTTTAAAATATTTTATACAGTAATATAATGATATTCATTTTTCGGGTGACTAATTATGGATGAAAGAAAAAAAAAATTTTTTATGATATGATGTTATATAATTAAATGTACGTATAAAATATTTTTACATTCACAGTGTATAAAAATTTAATTCTTGAAATTATGTTTATACATATTAATACAATAAATGTTTTAAAATTTTAACACCTTCAAGAAGGAGGCAATAGTAAAAGGATACATTTTTGTTCAAGAAAAAAAAAATGTTAATAGTATACAATTAGGAAGCTCAATGGCTAATGTGGCGGCTGGAGAATGAATTTAGGAGGCTAAATGCTTAGATATCGTCATTAGAAAATTTGTGTTTTAAATTATTTTTAATTGGCATAATTAACTGAATTTAAAATTTTAAATTTCAAATACGGTTATTGAAGTAATTTTAAAATAATTTTTTTAATTAAATTATAAAATTTTATATTTATACGGTTGTTGAGCGATTTTAGATAAAATTTATGTTTATTTATTTTTTAAGTTAATCATATTTAAAAATTAACATTTTAAATATATGAGACGGTTGTTGAAATAATTTTAAAATGACTAAATTTTTTATTGCATATTCCCACCTATTCAAGAAATTCTAAAATCATTTATTGTATAATTGGTGGGTTAGTAGGCTATTGGGCCAGCCCGCCTGAGTTTTTTTAAAATTAATAATAATAATAATAATAATAATAATAATAATATATTATATCGAGAAAATTTGTGTATTCATAAATAAAGAGAAAGAAAAAGAGATAAGAGAGAGGGAAAGGGAGAGAGAGTGTGAAAGAGAAAATAAGGGAAAGAGGATGGAGAGGGGGAGAGAGAACGATGGAAAAGGAGAGGGAGAGGGAAAGAGAGATGGAGAAGGAGAGAGGGAGGGAGTAAGGGAGAGATATAAATAAGGAAAGAGAGATAAGAAAATAGAGAAAGAAAAGAAGAGACGAAGGGAGAGGGGAGAAAGCGAGGTGAAATAAAGAAATGAAGAGAAAAAGGGGAGAGGAAGAAAGAGGGGGATGAAGTGAGGGAGAGAGAAGGGGTGATAAATATATTAAAAGAAAGGGGAGGTGCGAGGGAGAAAGGGAGAGATACGGAAATAGAAAAATAGGGAGAGAGAACGAGGGTTAGAGAAAGAAATAGAGAGATGTGGAGAGGGAGAGAGATAGAAAGAGAGGGAAAAGAAGGAGAGAGAAGGATAAAAAGAAAGAGTGAGAGAGCGGGGAGAGAGGTGAGGAAATAGAGAAAAAAAAAGGAGTGAGTGAGGGAGGGAGAGGGAGATAGAGCAAATGTTAGAGAAAGAAATAAAAAGAGAATGAAATAGAGAGATGAAGGAAGGAGAGAAAAATCATATGTTTCGTATTTAGGCTCATTGGTAAGAACTTCAAGTGTAGGGTTAAATTGTGGACTCAATGCATTTAAATTTGATTACACTTACTTAATTGATAAATTATTTCTTATAAATAGAGAGAGAATGAGAGAGCGAGGATGAGAGAAAGAAATAGAGGAAGAAAAAGAGAGGGGGGAAACGAAAGTGGGAGAGAAAGATGGGGACAGAGGGAGAGAGAAGGCCAACGAGGAAGAAATAGTAAGGGATCGTGGGAGAGAGGGAGAGATAGATAACGAAATAGGGAGAGAAATGATAGAGGCGAGAGAAGGAAAGAAAGAGCGAAGGTGAGAGAAAGAAATGGAGAAAGAATCACTACAAGAAATGCGGAGATTACCTGCGGATTTACCGACGGATTTTTTTACATTTCTGGACGATTTCAACGTTACCAGGGGATTTACAGGCGGAATTTTTCCACCGATAAAAACGGCGCCGGTAATCTATTACCAGCGGATTTTCAAAATACCGGGATTTTCAAAATCCGCCGGTAACATGTTTTGAGTGGCCAATGTAGTTTCAACGTTACCGGGGAATTTACAGACGGATTTTTCCCCCCGGTAATTCTGGCGCCGTTTTTGTTTTCCCGCTACGCTTACCGGCGGATTTTTCCCTCACAAAATCCGCCAGTAATATTGAAAATTTTTTTTAAAAAATTTAAATGCGTGACCGTTACCGGCACCGGTAACCTAAACAAAATTAAAAAAATAAATAAAAATAATTACTGCTTGGAATGCAGAAACCTGTCCAAAAATAAAACAATGCCAAGCACCATGACATAAAATATCCAAATCCAAATCCAAATAATATTACAATCCGCAGTTTAAACAGTAAATGTTAGAATGTCATAAGAACTAAAAGAAATTGTCTAGACATGAAACATAAATTGTCATAAGTAGCTAAAAAGTAAACAGACACATAATAAATGAACTCGGGATACTCTAAGGGTCCACATAGTCCTCGTCGTCATCCTCCTATGATGGTGGTGGTGGGGGGTTGAGGCAGAGGCGGATCCTGAGCAGCTGCAGCCGAAGAAGAACCGCCGGCGGCAGCGGATGATGCACCGGCACGCATATGATCACCGGTCAAACCCATCTGCCGCCGAGCCTCCTGCATCAGGCGCAACTCCTCCCTCATTTGCTGCTTCAACGCCTCGATGTCCTCATCATGTAATCCGGGCCTCCAGCTAAGCTTATCACGCATAGCCTTTTATCGCTCCTTAGATTCATGTAACTACCGAGCCATGTCATGGATATTCTGATTAAGCAGAAGAACTTGCTCTCGCAAGTCAACTGTGTCTTCCTCGCCGCAAGGGACAGCACTAGTGACTGAGGCAGAGGTATCCTGAGTGGCGAATACAGAGGTCCTGAGTGTGGACTCTGCAGTAGAAGTCCCGGACTCTGCAGCCCGCTGCGTGGCAATGGCAGTGTTGTCAATGTACTCATTCTATCATTTCAAAGATAAACAAGTCATACACTGTGCAACCAAGTATTTCCCAAATAATTTATAACAGGGTTAGGCAAGCTATACCCAGATATCCGTGGATCGCTTGTCGGCGAACTTCTCCTTGTTCTCCTTCAACGTGTGGGTCTGTTTGAAGACTTCAGCCATGGAGACCAGTCGGTCCAAGGACTTAGTCTACACTCATTAATCGTTTTCAAAGTCAAGCAGCATAAATAAATATAAAGTTTTTGAACTTAGGAGAAATGTAAACAAATACATTAATGATATTTTACCATTTTAGCCTTTGTTTTCATAGGCGTAGCAGATTCGCCGGTATACTTGGCACATCTTTCGGAGGCCCTATTCGCCTTATTCGTGGCCTTGGTGTGCTTGTACTTCTCATCAGTTTCCCAGAAATGGTAAAGGGCCTTCTTTAATTCCGGCCGGCACCATTGTGTCAGCTGTTCCCTCCGTTTTCACACATCCTCCATCATCCTGGAGAACCTCCTCGATGCACGGTGATCAAAGATCTTCTTTATCGTGGAATCGTGTATTTTGCTCCAAACGAATTTCTGCTGCAAACAAACCAGAGAGATTAAATTTTGAAGGTTTGGAACTATGTAGTAAACCATGCTAAAAACCAATACAAGTCATAAGAAAGACTCAAATAATTAATTGGCTACTTACTGCCCACTTCTTATACATCCGATGTCGCGTAGATGGAGGGATAGCCTTCCATTAACAGTTTCCATATTGTCAATGCTGAAGGCATCGTGTATCATCTCATCATAGCGTTCGTGATTATCCTCCCAATTTACATCTCCCACCCGGTTTCTATCTGCCTCAAAAACTCTAGACTGTCCTTGTTGTTCCATGTTCGTTGTTGGTTCATTACAATTGACACCCAACTCGTCGGTCTCCCCATGTTCAGTCCAAACCCAATACCTCGGCATGAATCCATTACGGTACAAGTGGAGAGTTATCTCAGAAGGACCTAAATACTTTCTAAGTCGAAACTTTGAGCAAGGACACCTAGAAACCCCTTCTGACTTATACGGCTCTATGTTAAACATAGCCTCAACGAAATCGTCAACTCCCTGGCAGAACTCAGGTTTTATAGCCCTCTTTGGTAGTTATCCCTATCATACATCCACAAGCGACTAATCGGAATCATTGTGTGACACCCTACCTACGAATCAATCAAGACAAACACACAATCATATACCTTTAGAAATTTCGACAGAGTTTCCTGTATATTTATGAGCATCCACTGATCAATTTTATTAATTATCTCAAACCAATCATAATCAAAAACATTATAAAGATACAAATTTCTATTTATTCAAAACAACTTTCAGCATACAAACCATAGCAAGCATCACATCATCAAATCCTAGCCGTTCTAATGCGCACCCCCTTATTACTCCGCAATTTTCCAGCAAACAAGGGTCGAGAAGGCGCCACTAGGCCACCTTCTCCTAGCTCCATCTACAAATCTAGCCTAGGAAAACTTAAGTCTCTACAACACAAGAAAATAATTTCATTAAAGTATAATATAGGAGACCAACCTCGATATGACAAACACAATCTCCCCAAGGTCCTCAAGCAGGAAGGATGGGGAGTGACCAAACTAGCCAGCCAATTACTCTAAAGTAAGAAAAGAAAGGACACAAAAAAACCTAAACAAGAGATCGAGTTAGTAATGGTATTATTGAACAAATTTTGAATTAAAATAAACATTACCAACATAAACATATAGCATTAACAAAACCTTAGGAACAAATAGAGGACATTACATCATAAGTTCAACATAATAATAACATAATAAACAAATTCAACAGCTAGTAGCATAACATAGTCACTTCAGTAAACTAAAAATCAAAACAGAAGCTATTTTCATTTCATTAACATTATCCTTTTACTAAGCGAAACCAAAAACCAAAACATAGTAACTTCAGTAAATCAAAATCCAAAACCAAAACTACTATGTCATATTTTCATATCATTAACATTATCTTTTTACTAAGCAAAATTTTTTTTATAAGACTTTCACGATAAACAAGTAGTGTGCTATACAGGACTTAATGCCCAACTTGGGTCATTGCAAAACTACTGCAGAATGTACATACAAAACTAAAGCTCAAATATACTTTGCAAAGTGTCAGCATTTCCATTTATAATCATTATCTACACAAACAACTTCAACAAAGGTAACTCCTTGTATGGTATGCATCTCATTTACCATTTACAAATAATCAATGCAAAAGATCTTTTTTTCAATATAATAATCAACATTTTTAGTAGGTGAAAAAGTAATCATCAACAACATAAAACCATATACAGCATCTAAATCAATAGATTCCTTTCGATTTCACAAATAAAAAACAAAATGGGTATGAAGAAAACCCTACTCAACAGCAACATTTTTATTTAGAATCAAAAGCACAAATCAAATGCATGCATAAAAGGAAAAAACCCTCGGAGACTAAGTCTAATAGCATTCCCTTTTACAAGTCAACAACAACAACAACAACAAAAGCAATTAACAAAGGTATAGTACCAAGCCGACCAACAGCATAATCCCTAATCATTCTCCATTTTTTTTTTTGTTAAAAAATAAATAAATTAATTAAATTTAAAAACAGAAGCATAATAGAGATTGTAACAATAACTAAAATTCAAAGATGAAATTGAAAATCCTAACAAGAAGTGTTCACGGGGGTTAGGTTTTTTTCGAAAAGAAAAAAAATCAACCCAACACCACAATAATTACCTGGTGCTGAAGAAGAACGGCACAGTGGTAATAGCAGTGGCGGCTTGGAGATGGTGGTGGCTGGGATCGCGACGGTGATAGCAGTGGCTCCCTTGGCGACGGTGACGGCAGGGATCTCTTATGCTCCTTCGACGAAGGCCGGTGGTCATGCAGACAACGACGCCTAAACCTTCACGGCGGAGACACGGCTAGGGCGGAGACACAGCGACGACAGGGAAGGGCTTCGAAAACGGATGACGGAGAGATCTTCTGTATCGGGGACGAGCAGTGCAGGGGCCAAATGTGGCTTCTTCCTCCGTAAATGGAACCGTCAACAACGGTCCGGTGAGGGGGAGGAGGCAGCGATGGGGGATTTGTCGGCTGAAGGGGTGAGAGAAGAGAGAGAGATGACCAAGGTTTCGAATGGGGCTGCGGGACGAAGGCAACTTTCATTACCTAATATTCAATGTTATCGACGGATTTGGGGGGGAAAAATCCGCCTGTAACGAGTTACTCACAACCAAAATGACGTGTTCCAATAAAATGCTTACCGGAGGATTTTTTGGACGGAAAATCCGCATGTAACCTTCGCGGTCACGAATTTCAAATTCCCTCCAAAATATTACCGGCGGATTTTCGGTAACCTGAAACGGTCAACAGATTCGCCGAAAAACCCTCACAAAATCCGCCGGTATCTTCCTCCACTAATTCGGACGGTCAATCCGCCGGTATCCTCCGCATTTCTTGTAGTGAATGAGAGAGAGGGCATGGAGAGGGAGAGAGAAATCATATATTTCGTCTTTGGGTTTATTGGTGAAAACTGATAACTTCAAATGTAGGGATAACGTTGTAGTAAATTTTTTTATCAATGAACCAATATGAGATTTTTCCTATAGTCATATATCTCACAATAGTCATGTAACTTAATATATTTAGATTTGATTATATTTACTTAGTTGATAAATTATTTTTTACAAATCACTTTATCTAATTTATTACATTAAATTGAAATATAAATTCGTAAAATGCTAGTTGAAATTAAAAAAAAAAAAAAGTCAACGCTGGGAGATCATGAAGGATATCCAGAATTTTCTCCATATCAGCTATAACCACCGAAAGTGGTGTACTGTGTATCCTTAAAATCTCCGCATACCCAAGAACCAATAGGGACCATTTTCTTTTTCATGTAAAAATAAGTGGAATGTTTTTTGAGACGACGATGATGCATATGAAAAAAAACGCACACCGTATATAATAGTAATTATTCTTTGCATGCAGTAGGAAGACCGAAGACACCCTTTTGTTTTTTCATCACCACGTGTGTTCTCAAAAATATTTTGTTCACCATTAAATCTGTGGAATCCATGCTTATTCCAATAAGTTTTGAAAACATAATTACACACATCGAATGTATCTCTTTATTATTTATTTTATGAATCTCGGGTTAAAGATATTATCACTGTGCGGCTCTTAAATTGACCCAACAGTATCAGAGTCACACCAGTTCGACGTAATCTAAATCATATCTATATCTAGGTATGGTATATATCTATAACAATATATAAAGGGAATAAAAAGGTGTGATGTTCAATTTTTCTTTTTCATTTTAACTGTATATTATTTAACATAATTATTAATTCAAAATAAATAAATAAAAGTCTAAAATTATAATTTGATTTAATTTATAAACAATTTTTTTATTATTGTTCCTACTCTTTCACAAAGCAGTTTTTCACATTTTACTATATATTTACGCTCAATTTATCGCCACTTTCATTTTTTTTTTTCATCCTTATTTCAACTGCTTCTTCTATACTTTCTTCTATACTGATCATTAATTTCTCAAAAAAAATTTTCTTGCATCACATCAAACGTTCTCCTTGGCTTCTTCACACTTAGTTTTGCTACATCCTCTACGTACTCACTGCATAATGTGTCTGTGATGATCTCCATTTATTTGAACTAATTTTGTTAATTTCATATAATATATATTATATTGATTTGTAGTTATTTTGCATCTTTTAAAATAGTTCAGTGGAATTTCATTTGCAAATTACTACCTACTGTATATAAATATCTACTTATTATTTATTTTCAACGAACACTCTCATCCGCAACAGACAAAAGATATAGCAAAAACGAAGTACTTACTATGTCATTGTCTTATAGCAGCTTCCATGGACTCGGTTTCATCACTTTCTCGCAAAGTTTGTCTTCGCCTCTTCTCTACTTTAAATAAACTTTATCTTGATAAAATTATTCACTCCATTAAATTTGTATTATTTGTAATAAAATTTATTTAAATTAATTATGTTCGCCTTGGATACATATTGATTTAGAGTTACTTTGAAAGAATTTTTTTGGGCAAATTACTGTACTCAAATATCTATTTATTTATTTATTTTTAATGAACACTCAGACCTGAGGTCACATGAAGATAGAACAAAAACGAGTAGACGATGATAAATTTATCAAGTAATATTTTATAGGAAATTTCACTCATTTATGATAACAAAAGAAGCAGACTATGAGTAATATAAAGGGAATAGGAAAATGTGGTGTCCAAATTCTTCTTTTCCATTTTAACCCTATATTATTTAACATAATTATTAATTCAAAACAAATAAATGAAAACCTAAAATTATAATTTGATTTAATTCATAAGCAGTTTTTTTATGCGATTATCGTTGTTCCTACTCTTTTATAAAGCAGTTTTTCACATTCCACCATATATTTACGCTCAATTTATCTACCACTTTCATTTTTTCTTTTCCATCCTTACTTCAACTGCTTTTTCTATACTAATCATCAATTCCTCAAAAAACTTTTCTTGCATCGCATCAAACGTTCTCCCTGGCTTAATGCTGTCTGCGATGATCTCCATTTATTTGAACTAATTTTGTTATTTTCCTACAATATATTGTATTGATTTGTAGTTATTTTGCATCTTTTAAAATAGATTAGTGAAGAATTTCTTTTGCAAATTACTACCTACTGTATATTTACTTATTATTTATTTTCAACGAACACTTTCATCCGCAACAGACAAAAGATATAGCGAGAACGAAGTGCTTACCATGTCATTGTCTTATAGCAGCTTCCATGGACTCGGTTTTATCAATTTCTCGCAAAGTTTGTCTTCGCCTCTTCTCTACTTTAAATAAACTTTATCTTGACAAAATTATTCACTGCATCAAATTTGTATTATTTGTGATAAAATTTATTTAAATTAATTATGTTCGCCTTGGATACATATTGATTTAGAGTTACTTTGAAAGGATTTTTTTGGACAAATTATTATACTCAAATATCTATTTATTTATTTATTTTCAATGAATACTCAGACCTGAGGTCACATGAAGATAGAACAAAAACGAGTAGATGATGATGAATTTGTCAAGTAATATTTTATAGGAAGTTTCACTCATTTATGATAGCAAAAGAAATGTATTTTAATGCAAACTTACTTATGGAATAAAAAGAATATATATTATTGTTAAAAACAAACAAATAAATGTTTTAAATTGTAATTTTACTACATTTTTATTGTTAAAAAATATGCATTTTTAGTATAATTTAACTGCCTCATACATGTTGTTTGTATTCTTTTATATCATTATTATTTTTCTTTTGTATCAATTTAGCCATATGCAAAGTAAAGAATAAATAGAATAGAAGATGACATGTAACAGTAGAAAGAAGTTATGATATAGTTTGTTCATTTGTAACATATTAGTGGGTAGGTAATGAAAAAATGGCGATATACTATGTCAAGTTCATGCTCTTTATACGTGTATTAGAGTGTGAAAAATATAACAAAATTAATTTAAAAGATTAATAATTAGATTCTATATTTTTAATTAAAAGTTTGTTTTTATTTGTCACTTTAATTTCATTAAATTAAATAAAAAATACTAATATCATTACACTTTAATTTTTAACTAGGTTAAATAAAAAATGTGGCATTTTTGTATCTATACCAATATATAAAGGCGACGAGCAATTTTGGTGTTCAACTTTTGTTTTTCCCTTTTAACCCTACTAATATTAAGCACAACTAAAAACTGCAGTAGATAATCTTTGTGCTATTAATTCTGTCAAAAAATGGCACATCACATACATGTTGGAAGAGTTTTGATGTCCACATCTTATTTTTCTTTTACCCCTATTAATATTAAGCACAACTAATAACTGCAGTAGATAGTCATTGGACTATTAAATAAAAAATTCTACGTCATTTTGGTTTTCATTTTACTCTCTCTATTTGCTTAGATTTTTAAAAAAATACATTTCTTTTTTCAATTCAACCATGTACTAAAATGCTATGAGAAAAAAAATAATAATGCAAAAAATTGTGAAAAGTAGCGGCTAAGTTCGAGAATCAAAATTGAGATGCAAAAATTTATACTCTTATTATTTATGAATGAAAAAAAACCATCATAATTTATTAATAGTAACACACTATCGAATCGAGCTATGTAGTTAGAATGCTCTATCAATATAGATAAAGTCATATAGATATACAGAAAAGAACTTTTAAAATTACAATTAATATTTAATTCAATTTTAATTTTAATTTCCTTTCTTATAAATGAAAAAACTAATGAAAAGGTAACCTCAAACAATGTTTTTTAATAAATATTTTAAAAGTTTACGATAAAAGAATAGAGTTTGATAAAAATATATATAAAAGAACAAAATTCATAATAAAAGAATGAAGTTTTATTGTTAGTATATTTTTTAATAGTAACATTGTTTTTCAAAACATGAGGTTTTATAAGAAGAAAAATAAAATAAACGCTTAATTGGAGATTATTAACAAAATAACATTATTTTAAGATTATTTTATTTTTCATTTTTTAAAATTTTAAATTTTATTATTAAAACTTAATTCATCACGATACTATTACAGATAATATCAATCTATGAAATGTGGCTATAGAAAGTCTCGGTTTATTAAAATTGAAAACTTCGTTAACACAACAAAAACATACAAACACACTGCACAATTAAAATTGGAAGCCAAAATTGAAATTAGAATTCTCTATGTTCCTCTCGCTCTGTTTCTCTTTCCCTGAGCATCACTCATATTTAATCCGCAGATCCACCCGATTCGTGCTCAACCCTATTCGCAGAGGATCGAGTTGATAACACTACTCAATTGAATTGGGTACCTGCAGATGAGATTATTATTGCCACTCCTATGTATCAATAATAGTGAATTTATTTTTTAAAATTTAACATAATTAATTATTATTATAATTTCTCAGTCAGATTGTTATTTACTTTAATTTGGCGGATGAAATAATAATGAAGTTAAAGATTGTTTAAGATATTAAAATAGGATGAAAAGAAACATAAAATATTTATTATATTAGACTTATGCATGGAAATAAATAATACATTGAATATGAATTTTAATATATACATTAATTAAAAAAGGTTGAGACAAAAAATAAATTTAATAACATTTATTTAAATAACTAATTTATAAATAATATTTTTAAATATTTTATCTTGATTTTTTTTAAGCATAATAATAAAATGATTTTTTATACCTTATTTAATTTAAATTTTTTTATCAACAGTGGTATGGAATTCACATTGGGGAGTTAATAAATTTAATTAGAAGTTATTATCCAAAATTCTTTTAAAAAAAGTATCACCCGTAACTCATTTACCGAGACCACCACAAAAAAGTTATAATCAAAATAGAATAAAGTGATCACCCCCCATAATATATGAATTATCATCCATAACTCATTTACCGTCACCACCACCACCAACAACTGCAGCCGCCTAACCCTAAACCACCACTAACCGCAACACTCACCAACACAACAACAACAACGATGACAACAACAATAACAAAAATAACGAGGAAGGCGGCGAGAAAAAAAGATAGCAGCAAGCGGCGCGACGAAAAAAAGAAGAAGAAGAAGAACCTGTGGCAGCATCGACAGGGATCTAAAGAAAAAACGGTGACGACGCGGCGAACAAGAGGAATAAGAAGAAGCAGTGACAGCGGCGGCAACGTCGATGGAGATCTGAAGAAGACCGACCATAGAGGCGGGCATCGCTTGCACAGTAAGAGGAGAAGACGAAGAAGAAGCTATTGGTGAAGAAGAAGAAGTCGCGGCGGTGGTCGACACGATAAGGCTTTGGTGAAGGGAGGAAGAAAAGAAGATAGAGAAGATATATGATTAAGGTTTGGATTGAAACTCCTACATTGGCTCCCAAATATATAGGCTTTCAATACTTTTTTTTTTTCATTCTATACATTCTAAAACTTATAACTACTTATTTATTATTTTACATCTATATAAAAACATTCTAAAATGTTAAGAATAATAGAAAAACAGTTGAATATTAATCAAATTAGGAATTATTTTTAAATGGTAGATATAATGTACCAAAATATTGAAATGATGAATATTAATCAAATAATAAATTAAGAAGTGACCAATATATTATTAAAAATTATAACTAATTATAAGGATCTTATTTCAAATTATTTTTTAAAAAAGATTTTTTGAAAAATAAAAATAATTTTATGTTTCGATATAAACTTATTTTCATTAAAATTTACATTTAGATGTAACATTTTTTAAAAGAAAATGTTATTTTACTTTTAAATAAAATTTTATGTTATAGATTGAAGATCTTTTCATAGAAGATGAAAATTATATATATATATTAAAAAGTATTTTTACCTTCTCTGTTGATTCTTCTTGTACTACGTATATTTTTCCAAACATATAAAAAAATGTTATATATACATATTAAAAGTGATCGACTAAATCTGTCATAATACTTGTGTTAACTTATTTTCAATGTGCATTTTATATTCAACAGTGTTACGGAATTAATATTAAGAAGCTATTAGGGTGTGTTTGTTTCTGAAGACTGGGACTGAGAATGGGAGACTGAAACTCAGCATTGTATTTGGTTGACAGAGACTGAAACTAAAATTTCAGTCTTAATCCCCAGAATTTCAATATTTTCAATACCTCCAAATAGTAGGGACTGAGAGACTGAGTACTGGGACTGAAATTTTAAAAATAATTTTTTACTCAAATACCCTCATTCAACATTAAAGTTTCCAATATTAACCTTTTTTCTTCTCCATCAACTTAATTTAATCTCTATTTCTCAGTTTCTGTCTCCTAATAAATTTTAAACTAAACACAATAATAAACTTAATTTAGTCTCAGTCTCTCAGTCTTCGTCTTCCAGTCTCAGTCTCCCAGTCTCAGTCTCTCTCCCAAACGCACCCTTAGAGTCATCTAAAATTAAAAAGGGTTATCATCCAAAATTAAAAATAATTATCATCCAAAACTAAAAAGGGTTATCATCCGAAACTGACCAAAGTTATCATCCAAACAAAGTATAAGTTATTATCTGTAACCTTACCACCACTAACTAAGGAGAGTCAGTGTCCAGGAGAGTACGCATGACCATACCAACCTCTGTACGGATCTCAGACTCCGCCACTGGTTCCGGCCAACGACGATGTAGGCATCGACAGATTGGTGATAAGCCTTGCAACAGGTGTTAGTTGGGGCGGTGACGAACCCGTTCAGGAGTGACTGCTACCAAGGACCAGCAACGACTTGGCACAACTGATGAAGAACAAACCGAGACTGGTGGAGAAGAAGAAGACGAATACGACGAATTTGAACAAACACGAAACTTGAAGACGATGATGATGGCAGCCTGAGCAGTGCACCCAGCGTAGCAAGGAAGAGGTGAGAACAAGATCGAGGAAGAGGAAGCAGAGAGCTCGATCCAGTGAGAGAGGAAAAGAGGCTAGGCCTAGGGTTAGGACTGTTGGCTTCCATTAGCTCCGTACACTGTTGTTCTCCTAGAATTTCTTTTGTATCTTGACGTACATTATTTTATATGAGTAGATAAATTTTGGTGTAGACATAGTTTAGTTTAAAAAAAAAAAGTTAAAGAGGTACATTTAAATTTAGCATGAAGTTATCTACTAAACAAGGATTTAAAAATGAGGAGAAAATAAAAACACACACTCATCAAATCAAATATATCCTAAAGTTTTTTCACTACAAGATTTTCGTCAAAATCGTCGCTAAATTAAAAAATCCGACCCATTTTTTAAATCGTTGCACAAACCATCACTAATTTATTGAGCGGCGATTTTTTAAAACCGCCGCGAAAAAACCGCCGGCATCTGTCGGGATTCTTGTAGTGTTTGTCATCTTTAGTATGTACCCAAAAGCAGCCATCACGTGTTTAACACCCTATGGGCTTAAAAAGTCAAGAGTCAACTCCCGACCGGTAATATGATCGGATGGCTCCAATCCCATCAAAAAATAAATAAAAGGAAAGAAAGTGAAGTAATAAAGAGAAGCCACCTTGGTTGGTTGGGAGGAGGGATTGCGGGAAAGCGGGTGCACCGAGGCAGCACGTAGGCCCGCACCCTAGTGGCTGAGGGTTTTGGGGAATGTCATTTCTTATGTGTGGGAGACATACATAGTAATGCAAATCTTTGACCGTTGACTTTTCTCAACGCATATATTTTCCCTCATTTTTATATACACATACTTAGTTCTATCTTTTCCTTTTTCAATTTCTATTATTCCTTTTGTCCGTCCATGATTTTCTTTTCAATATTTTCTAGATATTTCTCATCATTTTATATCTAGCTAATGAATGTGGTTCATTCTAGTTAAATTCTAAAGTGATTTCTAAATTGATAAAAGTAAACCGTATTAATCATTTAATCCTTCAATTCACATATGAGGAACCAATATAGTGTACTTTTGTCAATTTTCATCATATACCTAATTAGTATAATTGAAATCTCATGAAGTATTATATGATCTAAAAAATCATTTTAAGACTTAGTTAATTCTCTCAACTTTATTCTGATCTAATTTCAACCTTTAAAATATATGCTATATAGTTTTTTTGTTTTTTACAGCAGTATCCTAATCTAGAAGTTAAAGACGAATTCATAACGAATCAAAACTTTATTTAAAAATTTATTTAGTAGTGAATTGCCACGTAAAAGATGATATTTGTGGACAAATTAAAAGGAGGATGGGTGTGATCCACTTAGCATCTCTAGTAAAATGCTGAGATCTAACATGTAGAATTTGAATAATACTTAATTAAGCTAAATAATTAATAATGTGAATGGAAAATTAAATAAGATGATGAGAGCATATAAATAGTGTTTATTCTAATGCCACAAAATGTGCCTGCTAGCTCCACTCCACAGTGTGTGTTTCCCATTACCCCAATTTGCCAATATTACGTAGGTTTGTTTTCTATGTTGCATACACAACCATTTCATAATTGGATGGTTCAACTGCGAAAGTGGAAGAACACCATTAATTTATTCCCTTTTTTTGGGGTCAAATTATCGGTTTTATTTTTATATAATTGTCAAATCTTTGGACTCATACCCTTATTTGACTCCCTCACTAGTAGGCACTATATAGTAGCTATAGGAGGTATGGTTACTATCTAGGGCTTGAAGTTATAAAAATATATATGAGATTGAGTGAGGGGAAAGGCATTTGTGTGAGAAAAAGGGACTTATGCATTAGAAAGATGTCTTGATCTATCCAATTAATTAAATATATTATTTAGCGGATAATAATTAGATACTTCATTAATTACAATTTGGGTTCATCTTTTTCAATAATCAAGGTGCCGTTGTTGGTTCTCAAATGGGAGCACAAAAGAAAAATGAAAATATGGTGATAGTGAAGGGAAAAAATCAAAACTATATATACAAGTCTATTTACTATATGTCCATCCAATAATGATCCAAATATGTTTATATTTGTATTGAGGCCCAATTTTTTTGTGTTATGATAAACTAATTTTATGAATCGTGCATAATTGTGTATTGTGTTTAGGGTTTACTTAGTTATACATGGTAAAATTTGGGTTGTGTTTCACAGTTGAAATATGATGCATGCCTACTAATTAGATAAACATAGTATTAGCTTCCAGCAAAAATGGATTATTCACAATATGCGAGTTTACATTGCATGTGCATGAAAGAAGGCTTTATTATTACAAAAGTACGAGCACGGATGTATAACATTGCACATAAATTTGTGTTGACTAGCTAAGTCCAAACTGTCCTATTTTTAGCTTGAATAAGTTGTCAATGT
This sequence comes from Stylosanthes scabra, assembly GCA_036250425.1. NCBI lineage: Eukaryota > Viridiplantae > Streptophyta > Magnoliopsida > Fabales > Fabaceae > Stylosanthes > Stylosanthes scabra. The sequence goes on along the minus strand of JASCZI010030468.1, from coordinate 8,435 downwards.
TAATATTATATCGAGGAGGATAGTCTTACACAGATGTAAGTGTTTTTAATTTGACTTACATTTATTAATCTATAGGCTATTAATGTGTTTTTTAGAAAACAAAATTTTTACCTTTAATTTAATTTAATGTGAATTCAATGAATATTAATGAGTATAAGTTAAAAATTATTAACATTAATGTAAATTTAATTCTCCTCGTATATATATATATATAGCACTGTAGATAAAAATACCGTGAAAATAGTTTTTTTTTTTAATTCTGGTGAAAAGAATTTGACTACAAAGTTATTTTTCCCTGATTAAAATTTGTTGTTTTTCTTTTTTTTTAAAAAAATTTACCTTAAATTTTAAATGTTAAGTTTTTCACTCTAAATTTTAAATTCTAAATTTAAATCATGAATTCTCCGAAAATGAAAATTTTTACAATTAAAAAAAAAATTTAACTAGTATTAATTAGTTAAAAGTTAGTCCTATACTTATTTTATGCGTTTAACCAAAATTTGAACTAAATACGTTGTCAAACAATTTAAAACTTGCTAAGTGTCAAATTATGGATTAGAAAGAAGATATACAAACACTTATTTATCAAGTTCATCTCTTATATATATTTAAAGATTTTATGTTATATCACTTATAAAAAATATTTAAATTGATAGATAAAAACACATGAATAATTATATTTTTTTTTACAATATCTCTTAGATCGGTATGCCTAGTACTAATCTGACGGATATCTGAATTTCTCTTAAAAATATATCGCTAGGTAATATTATTGAGGACTAACAGAACATAATTCAAACACCAAATACTTTTAAAAACAATTAATAAACTAACTATTTCTTTTTTGATATTTTAGACCAACTCAATTTGATTATATCTCTATTAGCAAGTCCATTCAAAAAAAAAAATAAATAATAAATAAAAACTTATTTTGGGCTTAAAGTGTGGTCGTGCATAATTTATTTTTTGATTTTAGTTTGTCTTATATATCCGGTTTTTCTTTTTATAATAGAAGATATGATATGATATTATATTATGCCGAGTAAGAGATTATTTTAGTTTCCCACGGAATTTTCTAACTCGAAAGATTAATGCATCTCGGATATAAGTCCATTTAAGAATTTGTTATTTGGAAAATCATTAGTCCAAACCAAGTTGTTAAACCTTAGACAAAACCAAATTGGTTTTGGAGTAAAAGATATTACGTGGCCTTTGTTGCATAATTATTGAATAGATATATTAATTTAGTTCACCACCAATGGGGGGACAGAAATGTTACTGCATTTGTTTAATCAGTAATCACTGCAACATAACTTTCTCAAGCATAATTATTATTATTGGAGTAGTTTTGAGTTCTATCCGCTTTATTTTACTACTTACTAAGCAATGTAACTTCTTTTTACCGAATTTCATAATTGAAGTACAAAGCGTACTTTTTTTTTTATTTTTATTTTCATAAAAGTTTAATTTTAATACATTAAAAGTATAAAACATTTTACACATTCGTATAAATTATATTCATTATTTTGAATGATAAGTGATGTGGTAAATGAAAAATGAAATTATTTTTTTATAATGTGATGTTTCGTAATTAAATGTATGTGTAAAACATTTTTATACTAATCAAAATTAAATTCTTTTCATAATATGCCCATGCTATAAAGTAACCCATAAAGTTTTGGCTATATCGATGAACTAAAAAGGATGCGGAACAAAATTGAATTTTACAACGTGGTTACAGCCAAAATCCAGCACATAGCAGTAACATTGGTAATGGTAATGCTAATTTAATTTTGACTAATTAAAGGTGTTAAACATCTTATTAAGGGATGATTAACTTTTTGAAACCTATTATGTGGTCCCCATTTTCATGTTCCATTTGGGTATAACAAGGAAGAAATTGACAGTGGCAGCAATAACATGAAGGAAACATTTGAATGAATCTATGAAGAAAATAATCATCACCCCGTCGTTAAGTTAGGATTCTGCCTACACATGATGACTTGATGTTAATTGGATATTGGAAATCCAAAGGGGAGTAAAAATTGAAAATTATTATTTGGTGATCACATGGGAACTTTTTTTTTTTTTTTTTAAATTCTATCGTAAACATTTAAATTTGTCCGAAAAAAATAAAATAAAATTGAACACTAGGTAAGGTTATTAACAAATTTTTACTTTCTAAAATATTTTTGAATTACTCTTCTCATCTAAGAGATTGGTTTCTCTATCACTCTCAATCAAAATTTTAATATGAATGTCGAACAAATAAATTCCTAATATATAACTAACTATAATTAAAAGATAATTAAATTATCAAAATACACTTTAAAACCAATTAATCCCTTCAAAATGATTAAGAAATTAATTTGTCTAACAAAATAAATCTCTAAGACTTTTAGATAATAAAAGCTTATTAGAAAGTAAAATGTAAATAATATAAATGATGCAAGGTCAAGCTGGTAAAAAGAATGGAGATAACTTTATTTATTTATTTTTCCTTGACACATCAAAAGTGGCTTTTATTTTGAAATGGTACTTATTTTTTTCTTTTCTTTTCTTTTTTCCACCCTAAGATATGCTACAAATTTATGCAATGATGGTTTCAAGACCCCCGAACCTCTACCAGTTCAACAGCCCCACTTGGTTGTATTATTGCATGAATCTTTTTATCTTCTTCGGATGAAAAAAGTAATCAGTAACAAAATGATGATGAGTGTTTTTCTGTTTTGATAATAAATAAATAATTAAATAAATAAAACATGTTGAATGCAGGGAAAATATGCATGGCAGTAGGCAACAGACACTCGAGGATACTTTCTGTTCAAAAAGTTTGTAGCTCATGAAATGTTTATATAATAATACAAAAAGCAATGCAATATATCTAAGCACAATTTATTATTTTTTAAAAAACCATAACCAATATTTTAAACACTAAATATTAAATTTTAAACTTATAAATCATAAATACTAATAGTATAAAGATGAGACGTTAACCCAAAATGTTATCTAATATTGATAAATATTATTAACTTCATTCTGCCACATATACAACTATCATTCATGCGACTCTTGTTATAACATAAAGTAAACAATAATAATAAAAAAAAATGCAAAATTCTAAATCCCAAACTTTAGATTCTAAATTCTATATATATAGATCTCAATTATAAATATTTAAATAATAAAAATCTAACTTAAAAAATTGATAAAACTTACTTTTAAGATTAATAGAATAATTAAAATGGTTAGAAATATAACCATAAAAATATAATAATTCATATGCTTTCTCTTATCGATAAGAATTTTTGGATTTATAATAAGTCTAATTATATATGTATAATAATAAATTTTTATGATAAAAAAATTTAAATATGATTTTTTCTTTATTTTTATTCTTCTCTAATTAGGAAAAAGTCAAAATTAAATAAAAATAAATAGAGATAGAAATTTAAGATATATAAAATTTAGTCCATGTTAAATAACTTAACAAATTTCTTGACACAAAAAGTGAATGTGGTCCTACGATTATAGTCCATATCCTAAGCGACTTTAACAGGATCCAAACGTGGTGATTTGAGGCTCTCAATGCAGGAAATTAGTCAAAACTCAAAAGAATAACATTGCCACAAATCAACACAAGACCCTATATATCTTATAAATCTTCATCTTTTCAACATAATTATTAATCACTTCACTAATTGGTCTGAACATGATTAGTTTCGTCAAAATGAATAGTTCCTTTAACTACTATTACATTCTCCTTTTAGCTACAGCATTGCTGACAAGGTTAGTGCAGTGAAAATTACCAACGATTTGGCCGTTAGTAAACATAAACCGTCGTTAAAATTAGCGATTTGTAACAACTTTGACATCTGATCTGAGGTAGGAAATTAAAATTGATGCCCAATTTGCATTGCCACATCATAATCCTCAAACGAAACCTCACTAGCTTTCTAACCAAATATAAGATCAAATAAAAATTATATAATTAGTACTTGGAACAAGGGTTATTAGTTTTATTATTGATTTATTTATTTCCGTTTTGCACTTTTCCTTCCTCTTACTCTTCAATTATATTATGGTGGAAACCCCATTATTCTCACCGACACAAAATATACAAATAGCATCATTTGAGCGACAAGAAGATCATGCATGATGATCATCATCATATGCTACAAAATGAAAGTGATATCACTTTAATTTGTATATCTACGCAAAGGACTCAGTACTATGCTTGTACCTCCCATAAGGACGTGTCCTTACATGCTTTAAAATTTAAAAGGAAAACATAAAAAGGAAGAAATAAAGTAAAAGCTAATAAAGAAGAAGAACAAGCTAAGGGAGAAAAAAAGAAGCTAGGCTAACTCTACAAGCTAGACAAAGTTAGTTACCAACGTGAACGTGATGATGCTAGTGTAGGTGCATGATAAATATCTTAATGGTATGTAAACAATAAAAATTCAATAAACATCTACCAATAATTTAAATTGAATATTTTATTTATTTAGGTTTCAAATGTTTTGTTTTTAAACAAAATTATTAGTTGGTTTAGGTTTCAGATGTTCTATAACTTTCATTATAAATATTCTATAAACATTGATTACAAATGTTCTATTTTTGGTTAGTTAATTTGTTGGTTAGAAAAATATTAATTACTTATACTTTATCATATCTTAATTTTTTAGTTGAGTCTCCAATATAATTTAAATAACAATAATTCTATGTGAACAAGTGGTTTTGACTAACCAAGTCCAACCAAGTTATTTATTTCAAGGGAAAAGGACATTTGTACCCCTGACCTTTTTAAACTAGTACAAATGTACCCTCGACCTATGAAAAATATTAGAGTGCCCGTCACCTTTAAAAAAATGGGACTACTATACCCCTCTATTGGTCTGACTCGTCAGATAGCAACGAAAAATGCTTATGTGGCTGTAGCGGGTCTTATTTTGACTCGACGGTGTTCATTGTGGACTCATTCTCGCTTCCTATATATGTCCCAAACAACGCTGTTTCTCCCCAAATTGTGAAGCTCATATGCAATAGCCAAAACGAAGTCGTTTTTCCTCTTATCTGTTCCTCACAAAACTCCCATATTGGCAGTGTTATTGCACCCTCATCTTCGATTACATGTTAATGCAGAGTGTGTAGTAATACTGTCGAGATGAGAGTTTTGTAGGGAACAAATGAGAGGAGAAATGACTTCGTTTTGACTATTGTATATGAGATTCACAATTTGGAGAAAAACAACGTCGTGTTGGACATATGAAGCAAGAATGGGTCCACGCTAGACACCGTTGAGTCAAAATGAGACTCGTTTCAGTCACACAAGCATTTTCCGTTGCCATCTGGCGAGTCAGACCAACAGAATGGTATAATAGTCTTATTTTTTCAAAGGTGAGGGGCACTCTAGTATTTCTCAAAATCGAGGGTACATTTATACTAGTTTAAAAAAGTCGGGGGCACAAATGTTCTTTTCCCTTATTTCTATTTTAAATAAAAGACTATTTCAATGTCAAATAGAACTTTATTTATGTGTAATTTTTTATACTATTTGATACCGAAATAATATTCTATTTAACATAGAAATAAATCACTTGGTTGAACTTAATTAGTCAAAACCACTTGTTCAAATAGCATTACCTTTAAAATAATTCAACCAAAAGTAATCAAGACTTAAGTCAATAAACAAAAAAATTCAATTACTTATAATTTTGTAATTACTCTTTTATTTTATTTTTATTTATTCTCCTGTATTCCAATATCACAATTGCATCTAGTCTACACTGGCCATCAGCGTTGTTGCCTCCAACTACCTATCATTGAAAATCCTAAACTATAAACTATAAACCTTAAATTACAAGTTATTAATTCTAAATTTTAAATTTTTAATTCTAAATTTTTGAATTTTTAATTTCAAATCTTAAATTTTAAACTCTAAATCCTAAATTGATTTTAATTTATTTTTCTTTCAAATATGTTTTTCCTTGAATTTTGGATGTTTTTATTATTGTTTTTAGTATTGGATATTTCTTTTCAATATTAAAAACTTGGCTGATTTTCATATTACTAGCGGGCTGAATTAGTTTTGGCTCTCCAAACTTTTTCTGTTAACAATGGACAAAATTTTTGTTTAGAGAATTCGAATCCATCATAAATTTTTTTGTATTATTGTATACGTATAATGTTATTTAAGAAAAAAATAATAAATGACGTATTCTATGTGGTAGTTATCCAACCATCCATAAAGAAAAATTCATTTCTTTAAATTTCCTTTTCGATCACTATAGCTGCTATGCATCATATTTTAAATAGTATGGAAACTAAATAACGGGATTTTTTTTAAAGGGCAAAGTTCGTTCAGCTTCTTGAATGGTTGAAAAGAATTATGATGGTGATGATAGCTTAGATTGTCCACCACTTCATGCAGCAAAACAGATAACACAGTACACCATTACTACAAAAGTAGGATTTGGTGTCATATTCTCATTTCTTCGACGAGATATCAAGCAGAAAAAAGAAAAGCATTATTAGTTATTTTGCAATTCCAACATATATTAATAAGTTGTAAATTTTTTATATATATATGTGCACCATGTAACATTGATTGGTTGAGATTTCATGCACAACATTATTGGGAGGAAGTTGATCAATGTCCTTATCACATAAAGGACTTATAATAAGCCATTTGAATGGAAACGTTCGCCAATAATTCTATACTACTCTAAACGATACTTTAATTTTATTTTTCTTTCTGAATTTTATTCAAATTATTAGTCCTTTTTAGTCAGAAAAAGTTCATTTCATTATTCACTAATTAAACACATAACCCTATTATATAATACACCGAATCAAACAATTAATACAAAAAAAACCTCAACTTTTTTTAACTGAGTCTGCAGAGATGATGCAGAGATGAGAGAGAGCGAGAGAAAACTAGAATAGGTAAAGACTTGGGCTTATTTTCAACGACCGATCGTAGTTAGGACGGAGTATATATCACTTAATAATAATGGCTTTTTTTTTTTTTTTTTTATCTAAATACGCAGAAAAAATGTTTTAATTCCCAAATTACACATGTCTTATTTTTTTTTCCTCATTTTGCGCATCCCCAACTCGTCGTCCCCACCAGAGAGATGGGTTTGCACACCAACTGGCCAGAAACCATGGGCGAATTGCCCACCTGCCATCCTTGCCACCATTTTGCTGAGGCCAGGGATAAATTGGGCTCTAGAAAAGCCTGCCTCCATTTCGCCTAGGCCAGGGGCGACTTGGCCAATTCGCCTGAGATAGGGGCGAGTTGATTGGTTATTTGGCCTTGCAGCTCCTCCTATAAATATAAGAGAGCACTTTGCACAATCATAATCTGAATCCAACACTCTTTCCTCAATATTTTTCTTAATCATAGATTAGCATATTACTTCTTCCAATGGCAATGGAAGACATTCATACTATTGTTTATCCCAATGGGGAAATATCACAATCATCTGAAGGAGTGATGTTTTCTTGTGATTTGTTGTGTATCAGAATCTTTGATGATTAAATGAGGTTTGCATGAGGTTGAATATGTGACATTTAATTCTTTCCATAGATCTTGTTGATTGTTAGAGATTAAAATCATGATGTGTGCATTATCTTTTTGCTTGTTTGATTAGTTAAGAGATTGATGATTGAGTAGGTTAAAGAGAAACTAGATCACTAAGAGATTAGGATTTAGTTATACTAGGATTCATGGTGAATTATTTAGGTATATATGGGTTGCAGAAATATAAAAAGAACTATTGGGTTATGAAGTTGTGTTTTGTGAATATATTCTATCCCTTAATCTTGTTCCCTTTATTGAATCTTTCTTAGTCTTTGGTTGCATTTATATAATTTGTTTTCGTTATTAGTTTAAAGATTTACGTTCTTGCATGTTGTTATTTAGTCCTTGCTATCCTTGTATTGTTCTTTAGTTAAGTGTTGCATTAATTTTTAGTTAATTGATTGGATCTGATTAGAGAGCTACAATTGGAAGTATTGCTTAATGCTCCTTTCCTCATGGAAACGATAACCCACTCTTTAGTGGTACTACTTGATCCGATACACTTGTCGGATTGTTGCGAATCGTAAAGATTTGCCACATCAGTGGTAACTTCTCTATTACTTCTACTTTGGCTTTATCAACTTCTATCCCTTTTTTCCGAAACTTGGTGGCCAAGGACAATACCTCTTTTCACCATAAAATGACATTTTTCCCAGTTTAAAACTAGGTTTGTATCTTGGCACCATTTCAGAACTAAGGATAGATGTCGTAAGCAATCATCAAATGTATCACCAAATATAGAGAAATCTGTTAGTCACAATGCACAACACTCAAGAGGGGGGGTGAATTGAGTGTTTAAACAACAATAGATAATTTTTCGCGGAAGTGTAAATATCTAAGAATAAAG
>JASCZI010030467.1:50033-64222 GCA_036250425.1 Stylosanthes scabra | reverse complement strand
TTTCTATAAGTCGCTTATGAGTTATGGGCTTTATGGCATCAAGAACAATTAAAATACAATTGCAAGTCCTTGCAGTACTGATAACCTGCATTTGCCAAGCAATATAAATAAGATGTGTGTCTTTGCCGCTTGCCAAAGTGGGAATGTGTCATGTTGCATTGTGAATCATAGTTATTAATCGCAAATTTATATGAATATACTTATATTAATTGAACAACAACTAAGTACTATATATTTTAAATACAAGATTCAACGCTCGTGCAGAAACTTGATGGAGTGAAGTTTGTGAAATCTGAATCAATATCTCTAAATATGTAAAATCATGGGTGATAGCTTACAACTGTACCAGTTCTCCAAATACTGGTATTAAGAATAAAAAATTTTACAAAACAATACTTACCGTATGACCAAATATAAAATCACAATCTTCTAAAATGATTTTCATTCATCTCACCACAACATTCAGCAGAAGATCAACAGAAAAATAATTTTAGAAGTTTCATGAACTTTGACTACATAGTTAATTATACTTACAAAAGACATGATTTGATTAATCAATATTAAAATTTTGTTGACATAAATGATACCAAAATCCACTTAAAATTGTGATCAGAGCAATTTTATTTTACCTGTCTTCCTCTACCCTTTCCATCTTTAGCACCCTCAATAATTCCAGGGAGATCAAGCAACTGCCAAATGCAATTAAAGAAGTACTTAAAATTAAATCTTACCTAAAAAATTACCACAATAGTAAAATGTAGGATGATTAAGTTGCAAGAAGACGAAATCAATCATAAAGATATCGAATCTTAATTAATCAGTGAAGTGAATCTAGATTTATCTTTAATTAACCCAAGTTTAAAACCCACAAGCAGAATATCTTGCCCTTGATAAGTATTATAAGTGGAACCAAAGAGAAATAAAACATGGTTTTATTTACTACGGCTCTGATGGCTAGTTGAATTGCAGCATTGGTATGATATAAATGACAGTAGCAAACCCTCTTATGAGAGATTTTTTTCCAAGAACATTAAAGATGAAAGAATCACCAACATTAAGCTTGCTAATATTGTGGTACCTGAATTTTTGCTCCACGATATGTGATCACACCAGGGATACAAGTTAAGGTTGTAAACTCGTAGGAAGCAACCTAAATAAACCAGGACAAGAAAAAATCTTCAGAAAAGTCTTCCACATAAGCTATTAAATAGATTAGATAAGTATAATGCTGCCCACTATCATTTAAAATAGAAAAGAGAACAACATCCTGCATGCATAAGATGGGCAGATGGCTAATCAGTGAATAAACACCAATAACCACTATTGTAGTGTCCAAACTGCAAAGCAAAAAAATAGCTAATAAACATGATGATGATAGCTAAGTGTAAAAGTTCAAATCAGTAACAACTCAAGATATAAATGGTGGGCCAGGGCCACTGCACAGGTCCCCATGGATTGAGATCTCCTAAGGGCAGAGGTACGCAGGCTTACCCTGTAAAAAGAGGGGCTGCTTGCAGACTAAAATACTTGATCTAAATATCATATCATAGGCCAGCAACGTTACCCTTGTCCCAAGGTTCACCCTTCTCTCATGTATGAACTATGAACAAGATATGACATGCACACATCCCATGCAATTTTATTTTATCTTTCAGAGAGAAAGAAATATCCCTTGCAATATTTCAAAAACATGGGTAGAACTCATAGAAGTGAAACACTGTGATACACATATATCAATTAGTGAAGATGGAAGTTAAAAATGCATTCCTACCTCTGAAAATGTCCCAGTCAATTTATTCAGTAGAGTAGATTTGCCAACTGAAGGGAAGCCCACCAGACCAACTCTTGAATCTCCACTTTTGGTAACATCAAAACCTTCACCAGCACCTCCAGCACCTTTTGATGAAGGAGTAAGGAGTTCCCTCCGCAGTTTTGCCAGTTTAGCCTAGTACCAGAATGGCCATATGTTTAACAATATTAAATCAACTAACAGCAAGAATAGAATTATATCAATTCAAAACTAAAAAGATAACAACGAACAAAATCCTAATAAGAAAATAATCTCATTGGGTGGTTGATTCCAAATAGAAGCAGAAATGAAAACACCTATGTAGCCTTCAATATCATATATCGGAAGTTTTCTAAACAAAGTCTCTAGGTTAACAACAGGAGAGCCTTGGAATAACAGTTGAGTTGTTTCCATGTGACATCAAGGTCAAGGGTCCCAGCCATGGAATCGGCCACTAATGTAATTATCAGGGTAGGCTACCTACATTGCTCCCTTTGGATATGGCCCTTCCCCCAGACCATGCATTAACATGGGACGCTTGTACACAGGGCTGTCCTTTTATCCAAGATTACAATAGGAGGTCAAGGCCAAGGAAAAACAATTCAAATATTCTAAACTTCCATTTGGGAATACACATACGAGCTACGTGCACCTAAAATTATAAATAAACCAATATGTAAATCAGTAGGTATTATCTTGCATCCAGCCACAGATGGAAAGTGGAAACAATAAGGCCAATTTCATGAGCAGAACGAGCTTAGCCTAATAATACAACTTCCAATTGAATTGAAGGGAAAGGGTTCGAATAATCAGTCATGAAGCAGAAGCACTTCCAAATGCAATCTCTAGAGCAATTACTCCTACAAAGTTCAACCAACTAATTCAACATGATCCCATCATTCTAGTGCTCGGATGAAATTGATCACTTTCTTTACCACATGCCATCTAACAATGAAGCACACAATGCAAAAACATGTTTACCTTCAGCAAGCCCAAATGATGAGCAGTAGCCTTGTTCTTTTGTGTCCTTGCCATCTGCAGCATAAAAATGACAATGAGCCTACTTGAAATAATAACTAGACAATAGAATAGAACTCACAGCTGTCACTTTGAAGAATCAATACAGTTCCTCCAATACAATTCCTAGTTCTCAATTACAATGTCCAGGGTGTAAAGGAAGCAATTTTGTAAAAAGAAGCAAACAAAACAAAAGAAATGCACGGAAACAAAACCTGTATGAAGCCTTATCCTACTCAGCTGTTAATTACTCAATCTATACATTTCAACCAGAACTATGACTTAGAGGTATTTGCAATAAAGTTCTTTATGTTTTAGCCGAAACATACAAACTTCACTTATTTGAGTAACAAGGAATTTGTTACAATCCCTATCTTACGTGAAGCGTAAATATTTTTTCACGTGATCAGTAATCAGACGAAGTTGCAATATGTACTAGAATATGAACTCCAAAGAAAACAGACTTTAGGAGCTGCTGGCGAGAATAATTACGATTAAGGAACATTAATCACAATTAACCGCAGCTTCTATTCCAACTATAGAAATGCATAGAGCTTATTAGAAATCATATTAAGAATAAACCATTTGTATCACTAACAACTTAATAGTGGATTATTTTGTAACCCTACTACTACAGAGGAAAACAACTTATAGATTATTTCGTAGTCCGAAAATGTTATACGTTTCACTGATACAAATCGAGGCGAGCAACGAAGTTCTACAGTCGAAGGAAGGAAGAATTTGAGGCAAAGCATAGGGTACCTCATCTTCAATGTCTTTGATTTTCTGCATCACGGTCGCCATTTTTGAAGGATGAGCTCAGATGAAGAGAAGAAATTAGTTTCGGATGAATCTTCTTTAACTACGCGGGGAGGAATAACGGTTACTCTCTGGCGTTGTGATGTGTTGTGTTGGCGCTTGAGCTTGGGGAAGAAAGGGAAGAAGAAGGTGCTAGAACAAATATGCAGAGTGCACCAATGCTTACGGTACGACGGTCCTAGGGTAGCCAAGACTACTCGCTCCTTCGAACAGAAAATATGGGCTGTTCCTAATACAGGTTGGGAAGCCCATGATAATGTATAGCCCAATGCCTAGCCCACATGTTAGTTGGGCTATAATTTTTTTTCTGAATCCAACTCGTACCAAGGTTTTGAAAACCAAATTCGGTGACGACAAAAAAAAAATCAAATTGGTTGTTAATAAAAGACTAAGACAAAAATCAACTTGGGTTGGTCTAGTGATCAACTCACTAGTCCGCTTAAGCAAGTGTCGGGGGTTCGAATCTCGCCTTGCGCATGCAGTAACCCAGACCCTTAAGACAAAACTGTATTTAGCAGATGAAACATAGACATAGATATTATGTTCTGAGACACTAAATTAGTGTATTTATATCTATTCCATCAGAAAGAATATTATTTTATTTTTCATTCTATATTTTATATTAAGAATAAAATCAAGATAAATTAGACTTTTTTCTTATTTATTCTATCTTATATATTCAGTTTATCACCCAATAAAATATAAAAACACTAACTTTTGTGTCTTTGTGAGTGTCCTATTTTTGTGTCTTCAGAAACAAATGCAATCTAAGGGCGAACTTAGGGATGGCAATTTCTCTCAGTAGGGGCGGGTACCCGCGGATAATTACCCGTCGGGGGACGGATATGGATATCCGTTTATTAAGCGGGGGCGGGGACGGGTACCCGTTTATTAAATGGGGCAGGGGCGGGGGTAGAGGTACCCGCCCTGTGGGTAGCCGTTTAATACCCGTTAAAATAAAAATTACAATAAATCCCATATATATATATATATATATATATATATTTATATTTTGAGAACCCTAATTTACATCATTCATCTGCAGCAGTCACCACTCCCTCCTTTGTCCTCTCAAACCTTCAAAAACCCAACCCTTACAAAGACACAAACCACCACATCCGCCTCCTCTAAACCACCATTGCCGCCTCCTCTAGTCTCTCACTGACCGTCGCCTCCACCACCACCGACATCTCCACTCTCACCGCCGGTCCTTTGCCCCCCATCACCACCATCATGTTCTCTCTCTCTCTTTCTCTCAACTGTCTTTTACCGCCATCACTCACCGCGACCAGAGCCGCCGTCGTCCAGATCCACCACATCCAAAGCTTCACGTCCAGGATCCATGGTCGTATGTCCCTTGCTTTGTGTCCATTTGACCGTGGCATACCTCAACCACTCTGTGAGATAATGCAAAATTGGAACTTGAAAGCATATATCAACTACAAAGTCCTCTTCTTTTTCTTGCTTTTTTTTTTTTGAAAAAGAAATCATTTATTTATTTTGAACATCAGATTGGTTTACACATAAAGCATATCTATGCAAGTAGTCAAACCCATTTTGCTGCAGATCTTGGTTCTATTGTTTGAAAGATTGTTTCACAGTAAATCAATAGTGCTTTGCCAAAAGGACACAGTTGATTAATTAGAATTTCTAAATTTTTTGTTGTTTAATGTGAATGTTGTTACTGAAATTTCTTTTAGCTTAATTTGTTAATAGTTGTTGCTTAATCTAGATGTTGATTCTGGTTTTTTCCCCAATTTTTGTTAATTAATTTTAAAATCCACGGGTACCCGCGGATATCCGCATCCCCGATGGGTAATGGGGCCCCCGTACCTGTGACGCGGGCCGTACCCGTGACGGGTACGGGGCGGGGACGGGGGGTAGATATGGGGACCGGGGCCGGGGGGCATGTACCCGCCCCCATGGGTACCCGTTGTCATCCCTACGGCGAACTCTATTAGCCTTAGTGAAAATGTCTCATGGTAAAACTGATGGAAAGGAAAGTAAGCTGATGAAGAGAAGATTGAAGGTTATGTGGGGCAAGCTAAGAAGCCTTGATGACTTGATGTTAAAAGAATATTATATTTTACATATGTGTTCCAATTTGTTAATAGGAAAACAATTAATATTGGTGTACACATAAAACACACAAACACATTCTGATTAATCACTCCCTCAAGTAGGAAAGGTTTATGTGTTTCAATGTGTTTATGTGTACACCTAACAAAACCAATATGAAAATTAGTCTGGTGGTATTAATAATTATTAAATTATTATCAGTTAACTGCATTGGTAGTTACTTGCTTTTCTGATGGAGAGAAGTTATTAAGTTTAAAAAGCATTTGGGTCCTCAATTTTGATCACCAAAAATACCATGGTCCCATCACGGTTGATGGTTCAAGAATTGGAAGTCCTAAATTTAGATCAAGAACAAGAACAAGGGTGAACAAAGTGGAGGTTCATCGTGAACAAGATTGTATTGGTTATTGATGGAGGTATGTTGAATACTGGTGTTTATTAAAATTAACTTACATGTGGTATCAGAGCAAAAATTGCCTCTGCCTAGCCATTCCAAAATTTAATCGCGATATGAATTGTTATTAGTTGAAATTGTTTTCAAAAGGAATATTGCATAGTATACATTTTGGAATGTATTTTTTCTTTTTTCAAATTTAAGGAAATTAAATTCCATTAAAACTAAATTTAAAAAAATCTTGGATCCTTGTTAGTCCTAATGGTATTGCCCAAATGATTAATTTAGGGTTCTAAACTTGTCGCTTTACTTACTGTTTGGGTTGAGAATAAAACCAACCTTTCGAAGGAAAAAAAAATTGAAAACGTACTCTTAGAAGAAATTTTTCTTCACATTAGCTTTATTCTCCGTTAATTTTGTAATTTTTTCCTACAGAAACATTACCTTGAATATAATATATAAGAGGAACTGAGGAAGTTAAGAATTAGATAAGAGAAGAAAGCGGCACTATAAATTGATATTATTTTAGGTTTAATGGAATTTGAATTTTGTGTCATTTGCCCTGTTACTATGTGATGGAATTATTGTTTTCATGTCATATGCTTATTATGGTTAGAGTACATATAAAAAGTACATGATTCAATTTGCATGTATAGGTGCTTGCTCTGGTATGCTCGTTAATTAAGACGTACCGATACACAAATTTAAATTAGACAGTAATATTACGACACGTAGGATTGTACTTTACACGTTAGCATTTAATTTTTAATTGAATATTTATATCTCTATGTAATCTAAAACACACTTATGTACACTAGTTAAAAGTTAAATTTACCCCCTTAATCATATTTGTCAAAAAAATCATATAGTCCTCATTAATTTTATTGACAAAAATGCCCTTCTCACACAAATAAAATCAGATTATATTAATTAAACAAACGCACAGTTAAAATAAATAAATAAATAACAATCTGCCGATGAGCAGTAGCTCTGGCATTCCCCCATCCCCGTTGTAAGAGGTCTCGAGTTCGAGCCTTTCCTAAGATAAACAAAAAAAAGTTAAATAACAATCTTTCAACCCTAAACACCCCAAAATGAAGAAAAAAAAAAAACAACACCCTGCAAAAATCGCAGAACCGTAATGCCTTCTCTTGAAAAACCTACCAGAGGGGTCACGCGAATCATTCTCCGGCAGCGCGCCACCTTTGTGTTCTCCGCCGCCGCGTTTGTGCTCGTGCCTAATGCCGCTTATGCTCTCGGAGAAGTTGTCGCCTTCGCCGCTGCAAGCCACCGATTCCCTCTTGTTGGTTCCATTGCAAGGTATTTAGTTCTCTGTTTTTACTGCATGTGTTTCCCAATGAAGCAATCGCCATTCGATTATTTAGTTAATTGTACCTATGATTATGGAATTTTATCATTGTGCGTTCTGTAAATTGAAATGGGAATGGAAATGGCGTTCTCTGAATGCGCTCTCATGGTTTTTGCATTGGGATATTTTGCATTTCTGTATTATTCAATTTTTCATTAATGTAATATTATTTTAATGGGTAGCAAAAAATGTTGATTCATTCAATCCACTATTTCATGTATTGGTGGTTGTTAATCTGATCCTATTAGCATATTGTTGTTTACCTATTTGGGTTTGCTTCAAGATTTTTCTTGATGGAAGACCCCTCACTACTGTAACGGGATATTAGTTATATTACTAAATCCAAGTCATCAGCATCTTCCTGTTGTTGATGATTCATGATTTTAAAATTCAGCTTGAAAATATTTTGCAATCTTGTAGTTGATTTTAGGGTGTTACCTTTTAGCCGTTTGGTTCTATCTCTTCCTTTTTCGGCACATATTTGTTTAATGAATTTTGGATACAATATTAAGGGCATTACAAACAAGGCCCGAGTATTGTTGAGTCCTAAATTATACTGAATTACTGTTGTCTTTGATTTAATTTCACAACTATTCTAGCTGGAGGTGTTGGAGTGAATCTTCAAGCTGCTGATACGGTGATCTTATTCGACACTGACTGGTAGCCGCAGGCAATGGAAATTCTTCATATGATTTTCTATGTGATGTCATTGCCCTTTTTGCTGACTAGTGATTATTTTTCTTTGTTAAAATATTTTAGGTTGATCTGCAAGCACAGGCAAGAGCTCATAGAATTGGTCAAAAGAGGGATGTTCTAGTTCTTTGATTTGAGACAGTAAGTACCTTTCCCCTTTTCGATTTAGCGTTGGGAGAGCAATACTTCATAATATTTGATTTTGAACTTGAACACACGGTCCATGCATCATTTGATCTTTAGTGACTAGTGAGTAGGATACCTGAACTCAATTTGATTGGTACTGCTTTATTGATAATTATTTGTTTGCTGTTGAATAGGGTGTTTTGGTTCTCCAAAAAATTGACTTGTTAATACTTATGCTCTTTGAAATCATATGGAGTTATCCATTTTGTCGTTATGATTGGTATTATATGAGTTGTTTACCTTGCCAAACGTGTGTTAGCTTTGCCTCTGTCTCTATCTGCCTAATTGGCTAATTGCTCCTTGCTGGACAATCATTGGTAGTAGCATTTAATGGTGTGAATGCTATAGCACCAACGTAGATGTGGTGGTATGTTTTTAATGGTTGCTAAAGTTTCTTCCTCTGCTTCCTATGGAACAAGGTTCAAACTGTCGAAGAAGAACTTAGAGCTTCAGTTGAGCACCAACTTGGCATTGCTAACCAGAGTATTACAGCTGGTTTTTTTTTACAATAACACAAGGTAGGAAAAGACATAGTACAAGTTGTGAGTAGATATTCCATTACTAATGTTTTGAGTTAGCTCTGAAATTTTCATTCCCTTTTGTATATTGTAGTGTTGAAGATCGAATGGAATACTTGGAATCACTACTCCGAGAGTGTAAGAAAGAGGAAGCTGCACCTGTTCTGGATGATGATGCACTAAATGATGTTTTTGGCCGCAGCTCATAATTTTGAGTGTTTTTCAATCTCTGATGGCTTGATACATCTGTGTTTCTTATGAGTAACATTTTTGGCCTTGTGGAACACACTATTTTCACCCTACTTTAGTAATTTCTGTATTCTAAATTTTTGTGTTTGTTTCTTTTAATCATGTGTTACTTTCTATAAAAGGTTGGTTGCTCTTTTACTAGCATCTATTTGCTGTTCTACTATGTGTTAGTGCTAGAATTGTTGTTCTCTCATTTCTATGATTACGTTTGAGCTCTTGTTTTGGCATGAAAATAATTTTAGAACTATCTTGTTTGACACAAATGTTGTCTTTGTTTACAGTGAAATGGAGTTAGATGTTTTTGAAGCTGTTGACAAAAAACGGAAGGAAGATGAGCTGGTATGATATTGATTACCTTCTTGGCTTTTTCTCCTGCTAAGATACTGCCTTTTTTGTTTTTTAAGGGGACCTTATTGGAACTCCGAAAAATAAATTGTAGGCATCATGAAAAAATTAGTGGTTAGCCAAGCAACTAATGGTTCTGATCTTATTCCCCCCTTTCCTGCTCGTCTTGTTACTGATGAAGACCTGAAACAGTTCTATGAAGCAATGAAAATATCTGATGTTCGGAGGGGGTGAGATAGAATCTAATGGACTAAGGCGAAATAATGGAAATGTTGGGGGTCTTGATACTCAACATTATGGCATGGAAAAGCGTGCAAGAGAGGTTTGTTTATATATTTCATCATATTAGGTTGTGTGAACAGTTGTATTTCTTACCTAGTTCAAGTACTACACTCTACATCATCGTACCTGCATATTGTACTGCACTAAACCAGTTTGATATTTTTATACAATAATGATGTATATAATCTACTCTCATCGTGACTTGCTAGAAGTTATATTGAAGGAAAAAATGAAAAATTAATGGAGAACCTAGCCATGAACTAAATTATATGTTGAGTATCCCATCTAATTGCTTATTGCCATGTACATATTGATAGGAGCGATAATTATGGGGCATTGCTTGAGATCAGAATCGACACATCAACTAGTGTGGAGCTCAATTCATCATCATTGGCTTGGGCTGAACTTGCACTCTTATCATAATTCAGTTCAGAACTAAAAAACGAATAGATTCTACACAACAGCATAGATATATAGATATACACTAGCAAATGAATACTTTTTTTGAATACTTTTTATTCTTCTCTTCCTATTGTAAATGAATGCTATAGAATGGATTATGTTTGTCTTAATAATGACAAGGCCTCATTGCAAAGCACTTTAAAGACAAACAGAAGTCTCGAAATTGTTGACTAGAATAAGTATTTGCTGGACAAATGTTCCCCTCAATTCAAAATTTATGTATATTAGTAATAGGTTTATAGTGCATTTATCTGTTTATGTTCAGAAACTTGAGCTTTAAATAAAAGCTTGTCATTCATTTTTCTCTTCTATAGTTCTGAAGAAGTTTATATCAATATAAATAGAAGAAGACAAAACAAAATGACAGAATTGTGACAGGTACTCTCAAATCCATGCATAATTATGAAGAGAGAAGATAAACCAAACGAAATGATTTTATATCAACTAATTTTACATAATAGATGTTATATATATATATGTATGGTAGGTTTTGAATTTTGAACCAGCCATTCAGGAAAGTTAATGAGTAATTAAGTAAGAAAAATAGAAAGCAAGTTAGCTAAAGATAATGATAGCAGTAAGAAGGTGTAATGTAAAATTCTGCTTACAAGACATTTGTGCATTTGCTAAAGTGACGATAGTTGAGTAATATAAAAAGAAAGTGTACAAACTCAATGAATAGTTGGTATACTCCTTAATAAAATTCTCAAATAAATAATTCTTAAATAACATAATTCTAATAATTATAATTTTTTCTTATATGTGTCGTAATTCCTAATGGCAACGACAATGACATCTTGTGCCATTTAATTTTGTGGCCTTCGAATCAAATCCAATGCAAGTCTCATCCTTGTATCTTCGTCAATCTAAAATATATCAAAAGATATTGTAGTTATCAAGAGCAGAATAACACTCATAATGTTGTTTTAAACTTTTTCTCTTAGTTGTAAGAGAAACTTACACTTATTGAATAATTATTTGTCTTCTTGAAGTTTATCATCCAAGTTGCCACCCATACTCCACAATCATTCCTGTATTAAATAAGATGATTTTAGCTTATGGACATAACCATTCTAAATTAAAAAATATGAAGTCAAAGATATTCTTTACAAGCCGCTAGCTTGTTCTCCTGTTTCCAGTGTATCAACAAATAAGAAGTCAGATATTTGTGGCCTAAAAGGAGTATTGTATTTATAGAAAGAGTCGTGTTCGAGCATTTCTTGTAGAAAATTTTCCTATGAGTATGGCAAAAATTAAATAACGGTAAGTTTACAATTTTAAAAATGTTTGAATTGCATAAACTTTGATACAAACGAATTGTGGGAAATGCATTTACCAGCTTTGCAATGGTTGATCTTCCTTCTTGTGATGCAAGAATTGGTAGGGAGTCCAACATAATCATTTCACGCTCGTACAGGTCAAACACAACTAAATACCAATGCACGTTGCCCTCGTTCACTAGTAAAAAAAATCTAGCAACAGAATTCCAATAAATTAATACACAGTACAATTCGATATTGGTCACCTCCATTTATTATGTTAAATTTTGTTTTCTATTGATGTATTATATTATGTTTTGTTTTTTTCAATACGTAGGTACACTTTTCGAGTATGTAATGCACTCACTTAACACATGAGAGCTCTATTAGTTAAACCGATTGAAAAAAAAGTCACCTCCATAGAATGATCTATACAAAACATTTAAAAAATAATAAAAGGAAATCTAAATACCTTTTGTAATACTTCGTCAATATTAAGAATGAATTGCTGTAATAAACATTGAGCGATTAATTTTTTAATAAATTTAATAATAAAATAAATAAACATATAAAATAGAAACTCAAATATTTAGGAGTTATATCGAGAATGTAGTTGGCAAATATCGATTAGTTTGGCTATTATATCCCTTTCTTCTAAAGTGAGCATGGTGACAACCAAATCTAGAACCTATGTGATAATATATATATATAGGAGCTTCTAATGTAACTAAAGTTGTCATGTCCAAAGGTAAACAGAAGTTGACCAACAATTCATAAGATGACACATGTCATATGTTTGAAATATGGTACAGAGTAGCATAACCAGTAAAACTCGATTTAGGAAGGACACGTTAGTAAGTGTGTAATAAGTGGAAGTTGAAAAATTGAATGCTGGACTGCGGGACGTGGGCCAAAAAATGAAATGGATCCTCCTTCCATTATGAACTTTCATTATTGGATGAGTAACAAAAGATTTGTTCTCACGACATTACGGATCTTAACTAATTAAGATGCATTTTTGTAGTTAACAAAAAAAATTATTTTTGTATACCAAAAAAAACTAACAAAACATTAATTTCAAGCCTTTTACGTAATCATAAAGCGTCATTTCTTACACAGTTTGTTTCCTTCTTTTTTTCAGTCATTAGCCTTTATTTTAGGATACAACCAATAATTAATTTATCAGAAATACTAAATGTATATTTATTTTACCTAACCAAATTCAACCAAGTCATTAATTTCTATATCTAATAAAAGAATAATTTCGATATTAAGTGATATAAAAATTAACACATAAATAATCTTATGTTTAACATAAAAAAATCTTCTATTTATTATAGAAATAAAAGACTTATTTAAACATGATTGGCAAAATAAATATACACTTAGAATTATTGTTAATTTAATAGTCATAACACATATAAAAATCTCAAATGAAAAAACTGGACATACATAGTACTAAGTTTTTAAAAATGGCTTGCAAAAATAGAACAAGAAATTGAAGTAAAGGTGAGATAGGATATGAAAAATAGAAAATACTTATGTATTGTTTATACATTATATATATAAAAAAAACCACACCTCAATCCAAATAATTAGTTGAGAAAGTGACAAGTATTATAATTATAATATTTAAATTAAATTTGACTAAATATGATTCTTTAAAAGATAAATAATTAAAAATTATTAAAATTAATTTATTAGATTTAATGTTTTCTGATAAATAATATTTTATCCAATGAATAAGTAAGGAGAAATATTATTTTTACCTATGCCAAGTTAACATCAGGTACTATCATATAAAAAAATCTGTCAATCTAATATAAAAAGGACTATAAAATTTTGGTTTAATTAATTTCTATTTTCGCCCTTTATCTCTTGGTTTTCCTTTTCCAAAAGAATCATTTCACATATTATTTATAATTAATTTTTTTTACATAATATTTATGCTCAATTATAGCTTCGAAATATGTATAATAAAAATATAGTCATAATTCTTACACGAAACTTTACTGTCTTTACACGTGTTAAACCATTAGTTTATTCATACTATTTTGCAAATTGTTTCATCCTCCTCTATATAAAATATATATATTTTTTCATGTCTTGTGTAAAATACATATGAATGTATAAAGTAATAAAATAGTGTGTATAATGGTTGGAAATATTCATTTATGACATACATAAGAATGATGTGAACATGATGAGATCAATAATAATTAATAAATATCTCCAAACATTTCAATATTTTTTTAAATAATTAAAAACAATTTAAATTACATAATTAAAGGATTTTTTTTAAATAAATAAAAAAATTCAAAATTTACACAAATGGGCGCGGATATACGAATTTACGAAAATAAGCACTCTTTACTTATCTCGGGGTCAGTGGCCCCGAAATGAAGTTTACACGTATCTTGGGGTCAGTGGCCCCGAAATACGCTATTTCATGTTAGATTACACGTATCTCGGGGCCATTACGTTTCTTGTGGCCACTGACCCCGAGATAAGGTCTCCGCCTATATAAGGACAGGAGGACCCGGGATTCACTCATTTTCCCCTCTCTCTCTTCAATATTTTCCTTTCTAGGCACTTTCCTTCCTCCCTTAGTGTTGTGTGATAGAATGGCTCCTCGGGGACGCTCCAGGAGAGCCGCACGAGCAGCGCCTGCTCCCGAACCGGCCGAGGAAGCAGGCCAAGGCGCACCGGCTGGGGGAGCCCCACAGGT
>JASCZI010030467.1:11083-30116 GCA_036250425.1 Stylosanthes scabra | reverse complement strand
GTGGAGATTAGGATCATCATGGTAGTTCCCACTGAATTGATCTTGTTGAACCAACTGAATTAATGAAGGCTTGAGTTCGAAGTTGTTGGCTTGAATGGCTGGCCTTTGGATAGTGCTGCCACAACTATCGGCAGTTGGATTTATGTACTGACCAAGAGTGACTCTGTTTTGATTTTTTGCATTGTTGAAATTGTCATCATTGTGTTCGGCTGCCATGTTCAGTTGTTGTTCAAGTGTAGCTTGTCTTTCACGCCTTCTAGCTTCTCTTCTTCTCCTTAAGAGTGTTCTTTCGGGCTCAGAATCGTAGCCTAAGTCATCTCTATTCCACTACATAAACAATCAACAAAACACTAGAGAAAAGGTTGGAATCTCCTAACGTCAAAGTGAAAGGAAATTCCAGAGGTTAAAAGAAAAGAAATATGTCTTAGATAACTAACAGATCGTGTATTGTTAATCTCAATTATTCCCTGGCAACGGCGACAAAAACTTGATACGCTCCGATCTCGGCAAGTGCACCGAATCGTACAAGTAATACCACGGTGAAGTGGGTATCGTTCCCACGAGGAATAAAGGACTAAACAATACTATCTATCAATTATTCTAATCAGATCAAAATAAAACTTTGAGAGAATGATGGTGTTTGTCACGAAAACAATGAGTAAAAATGGCAGAAAATTACTTGTGATTAAATCAATGGAATAAGATGTTAAGAGCTTCGGAGATATTTTTCCCTTGAGGGCCAATGCATACATTCGAATATCAATTCTAGGTTCTCAGTTATCAAGCACAACGAATCTAGTGTAACTAAGCCCTAATCTCTTAGTAACTTATTTTCTATTTCCCTAATCAAAAGCTAATCTCTTAGTCAATCAATTAAATAAATAGGTGAATATCTAAATCAGATTCTAATCCTTATGAGTCTCAAAAGTGATCCTAGATTAGATTAAATGTCACTCTATCCAAACTAGTTCTAATCCAATTTTAACCCACAGAATTTTAGATTAACTTGATGTTCTTTGAGTTATGTTTGTGTTTTTAGATGATTCACTAAGAGTTTTAGGTAATTAAAGACCAAATGAAAGAGATTGAAGAAAGGAGAATGAAGAGGAGAAGAAATCAAGAAATTGGCTAAGTATCATTGCCCACGTATGACGTGGGACTCCACGTCATACGTGGGAATTAGAAGCCAAAAGCACCAAATTGGGCAGTAGCTACACGTTATACGTGAGCTTCCCACGTCATACGTGGGAATTAAAGCTTCAATTGCCATTTTTTGGCAGAGAGCCCACGTATAACGTGGCTCCTCACGTCATACGTGAGTTTTGAGCATCCAAGAAGCAGTAGCAACACGTTATACGTGGGAAGAGGACGTCATACATGGGTATTTGAGGAAGAAGAAGCCAATTGAGGTAGAAGCCCCACGTTATACGTGGGGCAGCCACGTTATACGTGGTCAAGCTTAGGCAAGCAACGTCAGTTTTATCCATTCCAAATCCAATCCAAGTTGTTATGCCTTAATTACATTCATCAATCAAGGGCTTAATTGGAAGATCACAAGATATGATTGATTGAAGATTCAAGAGAAGAAAAGGGCTTGTAACTATAAGAGATAAGATTAGGATTAGATTAGGATTAGATTAGATTTGAATTTGATTTGAGTTGTAAATTAGTTTTAGATTAGTTTTAGGAATATAAAAAGAGAGATCATCTCAGCACAGAGAGGACTCTACACTCAACACGTTCACTTTTATTTTTAGGTTTTAGTTTTTATCATGCAAGGCTAAACTACTCCATTGTTAAGGGTGAGGAGCTCTGTTCACCCAGCATGAGGTAGTCACTATGTACATTCGTTTATTAATTCATTGAGGTATTTTCAGTTATCTTCTAAGTATGATTTAATTTTCTGTTCTTCATCCCAATGGTTTAGAATCATCGAGAGGGGTTCTCTACTTGTCTAGGGCTAGATTGATAAGATCGAGAGGTCTATTGATTTATGCTAGCTGGAAATTAGATCACATAATGATTAGGTCTAACTAGAGATAGTCAAGCTAATTGTTATGCAACTAACATTCTGTGGGTTAAAATTGGATTAGAACTAGTTTGGATATAGTGACATGTAATCTAATCTAGGATCACTTTTGAGACTCATAAGGGTTAGAATCGGATTTAGATCTTCATCTAGTTATTTAATTGATTGACTAAGAGATTAGCTTTTGATTAGGTAATTAGAAACTGAGTCACTAAGAGATTAGGGCTTAGTTACACTAGATTGTTGTGCTTGATAACTGAGAACCTAGAATTGATATTCGAATGTATGCATTGGCCCTCAAGGAAAAAACATCTCCGAAGCTCTTAACACTCCATTCATCATATTAATCTCAAGTAATATTTTCTACACTTTGTTCTTATTTGTTTTCTTATAATTTTCGAAATCATCATCACTACTCTCCAATTTATTATTCGAATCTGCTTAGTTTAATTAAGGGATAGTATTGCTTGGTCCTTTATTCCTCGTGGGAACGATATCCACCTCACCGTGGTATTACTTGAACGATTCGGTGCACTTGCCGATATTTAAACGCTATCAAGTTTTTGGCGCATCTATTAACTTGTTTGATTTTGTTGTTGATCTATTGCTGCATCTGCTATTCCGGTTATGTTCTATACATGAGTTGCTTCTGTCTTGCTATTGATGATTTACCATGCCTGAATATGCTGTTGTTTTGGTTACCTGTTACCTTGTTTAATTTTGTTGTTATCTATTCCTGCATCTGTTATTCTGGTTGTAGTATTTAAATGACTTGTTGTGGTGTTGATGTTGATAACTTAGTGTCCCCGATTATGATGTTATTGTTTTGGTATCTTGTTCACAGTACAAAAAGTTTTTTTCTTTCCATTTGTTGTAGGTTGGAGAAGTTGATGTTACTGGATCTAATGGCCGGTGTGAAGAGATGGTGGAACCAAACGGTAAAGGAAGCCCAGAAGTTAATGACCGTTGTGAAGGAATGATGGAACCAAATGGCGGGAGGCTGAAGGCGACACGCTTCTCCAAGAGGCTTGCTAACAAGGTCGTTGCTATGCATGACGTGGAACTAACAAGGGATTCCCCACCCTCTTCACCCGCTGCATCTTTGGACGAGTCTAGTAACGGTAGGAAACAGTAGCTCGGGGGTAGAGTGTGAAATCATATGTTATGACGACGTATGTCGTAAAATAAAGCTCTTTGTACTAAGTTTGAGGAGATTTTACTTTAGGTATAAGCTTGTTACGAGACAGATATAACTTGTTGTGAGACATAAACCTGCCGTATGGTTTTATTTGATATTAGCTAAGTTGGACGTGATATCTTCTTGAGTTGAAGTCACCCGATCCGCTGATGTTTTTAAAGAATGTATCTTGAATTTATTTTCTACTTATTGTATATAAATTGTTGGTCGGAGAAGGTTATGTTCAATGCATGCATTTGTTACCATTTACCCTTGCAAAACCAGCAATGTAATGAAGGAGCAAACGACAAATAAACAATGACGCAGTAGATAAGGGGATGTGTTCTCTAATGTGTTCCTATTTTTTCTGAATAATACACGTAACAGGTTATTAATGGTCATGGTTTCATGTAATTTAATATGTCCTACGATAATAAGTTTTTTTTATCTCAACCTTAAAAATGTTTTGATTATGGCCAATATGTAACACAATATGATATGAAGTTGTGTCCTCAATGTTATACGGGACACCAATTTTACCAAATTTTATGTATATCACATGTGGTTCATTGGCAGGTAATACTACGTTGATACAAACGATTTGTAACCAGTAGGCATAAAACTCAGTCGTTCGCAAAGGGATCGTCCCCCTCCACAAGCCATGTACAAAAAGCACTTACAGTGCCTCCAAGCATTCATTGAAGCATAAATATTTTCTACATAGTTAGTGGTGTCAATAATTAGTGGTGTCTGATGTCCGAAATCCTTACGGATTCTCTGACTTCCACCAGCAAGTGTACCGGATCGTATCAAGTAATAAAAGTGTGAGTAGAGTATCGTTCCCACGGAGATTAATAGACTAATTAATAGTGATCAATTAACTATCCAATTAGACTAAATAAAAATCAAGAGAGATTAAATAATCTAAATTTAATCCTAATTAATCCTAATTAAATCAAAATCAAATCTAATCAAGTCTACTATTACCCTAATCATATCTAATCACTAAAAATCATGCAAAATCAATCAAATCCTAATTAAATCACTAAAATGCAAACTTGGACAGCAAGGTATAAATTTAGAATTAATGAATAATAATGAGAAACAAGCCAAGGAACAAGAGACGTCCACCCAAACACAACCCTAATTTAAATAAACAAGCTCTTCACATGCAAGCAATCATCAGTTCACAAGAACCCTAATTAACTAAACCCTAATCTCTTAGTAACTTAGTTTCTCTAATCCTAATTAATTATTAATCTCTTAATTAATCAAATAGGAAAAGAGGTGAAGAACAGATCTGATTCAATTATGTAAATCACAAAAAGAATTAATTAGTTATCTCTAATCTAATAAACCCTAATTGGAATTCACACAATAGCATAATCAACCAATTAATTATCTCTAATTTACCGATTAATTATGAAGTACAAATCTCATACACAAACAATTTAGGTTTCTCTCAAAATCACTAAATTGAAGGCAAGGAATTGAGTTACCTCACAGTTTACTAATTCCCAATATTGAAGAGCAGAGACGTTGCACATAGAATTGAGAAGCTTGCAATCAAAGAAAACTTGAAATCAAATCATGGATCCATGCTTGGGATGAACAGAGCTCTCATCCCTGAGCTTGATGAGTTTAGTTACTCATGACAGTTAGCAACGAAACAGAGCAGAAAAGGAAGGAATTCATGATTTAGACCTAATCCTAAACGCGACAGAGCGAAGAGATTGAGAGAAACTTGAATGCAAAGTTACTGAATAAGAGGCAGAGTGTGTGCTGCTGATCAATCCCTTCAATCTCAAACCTAAACTAACCTATTTATAATGATTACTAAACCTAAAATTACATCACTAATCAAAACAGACTTGCAGAGTTGGGCCTTGGTGTGGTGCATAAGAGAGGCCACGCTAGATCCATGCTTTGGCATGGTCCAGGCGCGGTCATGGAGGAGTCACCACGCTGGGCTCACGCCCTAGCGTGGTCTTGGCGCGGTCATTGGGCTGCTGGTGGCACCTGGAGCACGTTGCAACTTGGTCTTGGCGTGCTTTGGGCTTCCTGCCACACCTAGGCGTGGTGAGTGGTGAAACAATATCGAACAAAAGGTAACACGTATAAATAAGAAAATGTAGGTATTCGGTTTTCAGCTACTGACCATGGTGTAGTCATGCCACAGGTGAGACTGCACCATCCATTGTGACACCCAAACCCCACAGTCTTGACTTTTCTTCCGAAACGTAAAGAGAACAGGGTGAAGCAATAAACGCGTCGACAAGCACAAAAAGAATTAAAAAATTAAACAATCAAAGTTGTCAGTACGGAATCACTAAGAAATTATCAGCAATTAAATCAAAAGAATCAGCGAGTTTATGGCAGGCAAGACAGAGGCATTGGCATAACACATTTTATATAGCTATCACATAGGAACAATCAACCATAAACCAGACAATTTTCATTACTTCCAGGCCTAATTGCACTTATGACACTCCTCATTTGAGCGTTGCGTCCCATTGTTTCTTCTTCCACTTTGGCTGAATCCAACTATACAAGCTCGTTGTCATGGCAATGCACTATCATAAGATACCAATGATTTTCAGTGTGGAGGGGTAGATAAGCCTACACGAACCCATATGCTTCGGTGTTAGCCAAACATAGCACAGCATATTAAGTTGACTAACAACAAAGCTTATGATTTTAAATATGACAGATCATGAAACTACCTTGAATATTGCATCAGCCCTTCCTATGAAGTGTGCCTTGATCTCCGCAAGGGCATTGGGGTCATAAGTAAATGGATGCGCAGCAATATCCTGCAAAAAATGGAAAGGTACCCAGCATCATGAGTTCATGACTAAGTGCACCTCATAAGAGGTGTTAAGGTGCAACAACACATGAAACCCTGGTCTATGTCGTCTACCTGGAAAGTGGTTGGGAGCCAAATTTTTTTGATGGTCTCCTCCTTGTTAATCTTTGTGCACATTAGTGCAGTCAGGTTGATAATCTGCATGTACACAATAATTGATACTAGGGCCGGTTTGGGTTTGGGAGCATTAGAAAACATAAAATACATGCATAATTTAAAAGCCACTCACATCATCGTAGAGCTCTTTTACAGGACACAGGGATTTCAACATGCGCATATCCCCAATCCCATGCACCCCAGTCACAAGTACTTCCCTGCACATGAAACATATAAACCGTCAGGGTACAATCCGGCCAATAACGTGAAACATGTGGTTAAATTGTGGCTGTCAAAAGCTGCCGCGACTTACCCATCTGGCAGATCTCTTCCGAAAATGTATGCCGCAACAGCCAACTCCATACCAGCAACTCCATGCCGCAACAGATTAGTTCCTAGCCTAGAGGCCTAAAACATATATACAATAGGAGGCTAAGGGGTATAACCTGGGGCAGCTCGTTTGCGTGAACGATGGGGGTCACATGGCTGTGGAAGGTGAATGGTGATCCTGGCCCCTGCTGCATAACCTTAGACAAATCCTCAACCGTGGAGTCCTCTACAGTGAAGTCCAACCTCCTCTGAAATTTAACAGGGAGAAGACGTCAGTGTATCAACATAAGAACTTGCTTATTTGAATTAGGATTTTTTCTTGACAAAATTAGAATCATTAGAAAAGCAAAAGAACCATTTTATCCCTTTCAAAACATAATATTTACAACAATTGGTATTTACAAATATGCCACTAAAAAACCCACTCAACTTAAAGGCAGGTTGTTTTGAATTTGAAGATTATGTTGGTTTGAAAAAGACAGCTTCTCAAATACGCCCACTACGAAGTATGTGGGTTTTCATCTATGAACATATGTCAACAACCCAATGGTTTAATCTTAACCCAAACGTTTAATCTTACCAAACATGAATATTAACCGAGATACACACATGCTCAGGCAAAGACCAACTGCATATTCAGATAAAGTAACGTTATTGCTAACCTTGAGTGAGGTATCGGCACGACCTAGTTGTGGGTCTGAAGCATCCTTGCCATGTTCTTCGAAGGATGACGTTCCTCGCTGACCCATTTCGTTACCCACTGGCCCAGAACCAACGCTAATGCCGCCGCTTGCCACAAGCCCTTTCAGAATCGCATCATGACCAGTAACTAGGGTTTTCATCACCTTCAGGTCTTCATGGCACTCCTTGATCTCTTCGCGATACTCCTTCAACGCTGCTTAGGTGGTTTCCTCACTGCGCTCCAGATACTACAAAGCAAAAAACAACCACTGCTTAGTCAGCCGGCTGGAACCCTACAACGCCAACAGTAAATAAAAAGTTAAAAAAAGTTGCTTCTCACCGCTCGAATATCGGAGAACATCTCTAGCACGGTGTCGCCGCGTGGGGGAAGTTGCTCGGCGACCTCATTCAGACCTTCCCTGCGGGTACGGTTCCAATGACATTAAAAAGTAACCCAATAACTCAACAAAAAACGAAACCACAGAGTGAGTGACTGAAAATGAGGACCTGCGAGCTTACCTTTCGGCACCTTGGGCGCTATCGCCAGTGCCAGTTGGGGTGTTCGTTGGCAGGGGAGGGTTTCGCACAATCGAGAATCGTCTCCCTTCCATTGAAACGTGTTCCAGAAGAGTGCGTGTTATCGAAGAGTAGCAAATGTGAGCCCTATTTCCTCCCAAGTCCTACTTACCCTTGCTTGGAGAGAGCTCGTTCTCATGGTTGGGTGGAAGTGGGTAAGGGCCCATTAAGGATTCCCTTGCAATGGCCCAAACTAAGTTATCCATTATATTTTTTTTGGGTAAGAACAACCCATTTTTCCTACGTTACGTTAGCATTGTTATCAACAAATATAACCCCCTTATAAGGTCTTCATCTCAGAAAAAGACAAAAGTACATAGAAGTTACCCTTAATATTATACATAACTTATAATTAATATTGTACATAAGTTATAACATTGACCGACCTAAATACTACACGTATTACAGGGTAAAATAAAATTATAATACACATATTGCTAACTTACTTAGCCAACATAACTATTCAGATGTCTATCTCTGTACATATTTAGCTCCATCCACACTACCACTTGTTATAACAATGTTTTTAAATACTAATATTATGAGACATAAAACTTTCCTTGCATGCAACTCAACAACCCATACCATAGAGTGGTTCATATCATTAGGTGTCATAATCACATAGTTAGGACTAAGGCACACATCATTAATTCACATAACAACATACTAACGATTAGGACTAGACCAAATAACCGACAAAACCAACATATGCATACGACTTACTCTACAATTTTTCTTAAGTAGCACTTATCTATGACTAACACAACAACAACTCGACATATCTTTAATACCCCATGGCACACGAGTTACTATTTCACAACACGGTTCTTCATGTAACATGCATACTCCATCTCATGAATTAGGGATCCCATATAACGCCGCGAGCTGCTCCATCAGGGTCGCCTTCTCCGCCTCTAAAGCCTGCACCCTAGCCGCCAACGTTCCAGGTACCTCATGGAGCATTAAACGATACATATAATCATTAATCTTCTTCCCTGTAGCTTTAGAGAAACTCCTCAACATGTTGAACGCAGCATCTTCCCTGGCCTTCGCCTCGTTTGCACGCAAGTCTGCCTCAATCATTAGACTTAGGCCTTTCTCAGCAC
This sequence comes from Stylosanthes scabra, assembly GCA_036250425.1. NCBI lineage: Eukaryota > Viridiplantae > Streptophyta > Magnoliopsida > Fabales > Fabaceae > Stylosanthes > Stylosanthes scabra. Next base: position 21,255 of record JASCZI010030467.1, on the reverse strand, counting down.
AAACAAGACGGACCTCAAACCCGAACACCCTCTTGCCATCTTCCGTTCTTCCAATGACTGGTTTATAAACCGGTGACGGCAACCCTTCCCTTTCACAGACCCGCATAAGCAACCCTTCCATGCTCTCGTCGTATAAAAAGGCCCTATGTGGATCTGCCGAACTGGAACTTGACCCGGCTGAGGAGTACGATCCGTGATCATCTACACTCTCGGCCAGGTTCAGAGCCGACATGGAAGCCGATGCCATGTCCATGTTGCTAGGTTGGTAGATTGGATCGCGCATTGTCTCGAACATCGCCATTCCCAGTCGCATGTATGTCATGGCATCATCAAGTGACGAGAAGCTCTTGAAATATGCGTTCTTATAACGGTGCACCTGGCGTTTACAACTTGCCCATGACGTGTATATACCGGGAACCCTTCCGGCCTTCACCGCATAATATGTGGGTTCACCATCTTCCATTGTTAGGTGAGGTGCTTAATGCTTTCAAGAGTAATGTGTTGGGAAGAAGGAATGCGTTTGGCCAGCACCTTACATGTACATGCCTTTTATACAAAAAATTCCCATGTACTGGCCGTGGTCTAGCACCATCTATGAAGACAACCCAATTATGCACACACCACTACATGACTATGACATGTACCCATCTCTCGTAACTGTAACTAGGAGCCAATGAGCCATTCAATGCATGTTCCTTTCACATGCATAATAGTGCACTCAATTCAAGCTTACTAGCACAGCTATATGCACAGGATACACTTGAGCACACATGCACATGTTCCTACTAATTGGTGGGTTAACATCACCACTCAACACTAACCTCCAAACTCTCAACAGTGTTGACTACACTTTATTTTATTTCATGTATTCTTCCTTGTGTCTTTGTCTATCGTAGAATATTCCAACAAGTTTTATAAAAAAAATAATCCTTCATAACATTTGGAGTTGCTACACACTCATGCCTCTTAGCTTTGTTAATTTAACCATGTTATGTGCTGGGATAGTTAAATTAAATAATAACAAGGACTTGTCACCTTAGCTCATTTACAATTGTTAAAATTACGTTGTATGCTTAATGACCGATTAAAAAGGGGAATTCATCGTATACGTAAAAAAGGCATTGGCTTATTTACTCCATTTATAGATTTATAGTATATCTATGTAATCTATTTTAATTTCTCTAATACTTCAACTCGAACAAACCCATATGTCGTTTTTAAAGTTAAATCCTCTATTCAATTAGTGAAAAGAAAAAAAATATCTGCCTTACTGAAAAAGTTCACGAATTTGTAGTGCTTACAATGATATTTTCTGCAACATTAGAACCCAAATGCCAAAAAAAAAAAAAATTACAACGTTATATGGAACATTTGAAATGTGAATAGTAAGCAGTGCCCCTATTATTTAACTTAACACATTGGTAGTATATACAATCACTAAATATATTATGATTGAAAAAATTGAATTAAATTCTTATATGTACTATCAAAATTCATGGTTTGAAGGTGCTGTGGGTGGTGGTTATCACATTAAATGTGTATGCATCTTAAATTGTTGGTGGTTGTTACATTAAGTGAGTGTGCAAGGTCATTTGTGTAATTTTCTTTCACATTTGTTCATATATTTTAATTGGTTTACTTTACATTGTTTGCTTGAACCGAGCCCATGTTTTCCCAACACTATGAGGGCCAAAAAAAAAAACTTAACTCATAACTACAATTAATTACCTCCACAACCCAGTAAGCGTTACAGTGTTTGTCAGGAATCTCCCCACCTGCTCACTGCCCACTTTTCAGAGGCATTGATTCCCATGATTATCGTTACCCACAGCAGAGCATATGTGTCGCCATTCAACTTCATCCAACACATTATAACATGTGTGGATGTTTTCCCCAAGAAACACCACAGAATTTCCCTAAAATTATAAACAAATATGACAATTATTTCTAATGATCCTCTAATATTGCACTCAACTGTAAAATTATGCTATTCTATCATTTCTAAACTAAATGTAATTTTAATTGGCAAATACTCTTTAGGTGTCCTACCTTTGGGGTTCTACCGAAAAAGAAAGGCAAAATTAATAATTTGTTTTATTTGGTGAATAAGAGTGATATAAACACTTAAGTTGAAATACACATCAGTTTAAAATGGCGTCCCATTAATTATTTCTTACCTTATCATTAATAATAGATTCCATGGGTGTAGTTTTTGCTGGTGCAGACTCCTGAGTGCCAACTAAGTCATTAGTCTCGCTTTCCTCAACCTGCTGAAACAAATTATTAATGAAAAGCTCTTAAAATTATAGTTAGCAAGCAAGTATTTCTGTAGACAAATAGCTAAATGAAAATTTAACCATCCTATGTAATTTAAAGAAGTGAACACCGTTAAATCATCTTCAAACTCTGGTTGGTAACTCCCTTCCTCTCTATCAACGAAGTCCTTCTTGTTTGAGAGATTTGAGCACATCCGAATGTTTTGCTTTGTTGACCTACAATGCAAACATCTACGCCTCTTTTGTCTGTTAGGGACCTTTCTTGGAGCTCCCTTCGTCTTCACAACAACTGGGTCACCTACTAGTTTTAAAGTCGTAGGAAGCTTGGATTGAGCATCTTTTCTTTTTTCCACCTTTGAAATCAGTTTCAGCAAATCACTCGAGATTTCTCTATAATCAGCTTGATTTTTTTAGGAAAGATTACAGAGCTTCCAACACATTGATGGCATTGCTTCGCACCTAAGAGTATGTACTGCATCACTACTCGAATCCTCAACTCCAATTGTGGATATAAAGTCTCTATTCACGTATTTTGTCCATCTCTTCAAAATAAGAGACCCAGAGATGCATTTCGCATTGCAATATCTCAACGCCCCAAAGATGTGGGAACACGATATTCCATGAGTCTCAAATAAGCGACAATCGCACGCAAATTGGTCCTTGTATTTGTCAAATAATACTTTGAATACTTGATGCAGACTACTATACTCGCTTGTACTATACTCTTGTATGTCACCGCTACTTGAGCCTTCCATTACATTTAAATCTCATGTTCCTTCTATATGATCTTTGATGAGATTGAAGACATTCCTTGTATAGACTTCGGCAGCTTGTTTCTCAAAGCTTTCTAGACAAGTGATCAACACAGGGGACTGGTAAAAGCTTACAAAGTCAGCATTAAGTTCGTTGTTCCGGTAATGCCTTAATACTTCACTAAATTTCTGCGTGAACTGGAGGAGGCCGGTTTTCATGTCGACATAGCTTTTCAGCAAAGAGTGAATCCCCTCGCACTGTGATGTAATTCTCATGTGGCCAAAGAAGTGTTCTCTTAGATACGCAGTAGCCCACTTCGTTTTATCATTGTAAATACCCTGGACCCATTCGTTGTCATCAAGTCCATGCTTCGCTATAACCTCGCTCCATTTTCCCTCAAATACTTCTGGTGTAAATTGTCCATAAAGAAGTAAATTGAAGTCACCCCAGAAATGCTTGTTTTTTATATTTTGAATGACATTACGATGTAGGTGCCAAGCACAGAGATGGTGCGGAATATTTGGAAATTTTTTCGATATGGCCTCCTTCATGGCACGATCCCCGTCTGTCACGATTGCTCCAAGTGGTTTGTTCGACATCATTTCCATGAATGCATCCAATGCCCAATCGAATGACTCGGTTCTCTCATCCGAAAGCAAGGCACGTGCAAAGATAACTATTTTCCTGTGATGGTTGGTTCCCGAAAATATCACTAAAGGCTTATTGTACACATTTTTCTTGTAAGTGGTGTCGAAAGCCATCACACCACCAAAGCATTCATAATCCACAATACTTGCTCTGTCAGCCCACACTAGCTTATCCAACTTGTCATCATCCAACGTGAGCTTCCCGAAAAATAATGGATCACTGTCAGACATAGAAGACAGATAACCCAGTGCAGCATATGCATCACCATCTTTAATCTTGCCGCGTCTGGTCCTGGCAATGTGGTTGTGTAGGTCGTTGTGTGTAAAACCAGCTATATCAAATCCACCTTTTCGGTAATTACTGTGAATAATTGTGAATACTGTAAATTACTGTGAATAATTTAGTGAACTTGCCCACAGGAATTTATTATGTTACTTACATGTAATTAGGTTGAAATAGAAAATATTTTGCTTTTTAATTTTTGCTTTTTAATTTACCCACATGTATTAAGAAGTAGTATACTATTTTTTAGTTTCAGCACTTCAGTATATAGTGAATATTATGTGTGTTAAAGTCTTTGCCCACAAGTAGACTTTAATGACAATATGGTTCATACTTTATTTTCATATAACTTGCATTGGCATGTATATTATTTATTATGGTTTTGATGTAGCTATATAAAGATTAGTAAATGAAGGGTTCTTGGACCTCTAGACTTTACTGTTTTTTATATTTGTGTGGATTGGGGTAAGCAAACTAAAGGTGGATTTGGTATAGCTTTTCGAAAAGGTGCTTGTGCTTTTTGAAAAGCACAAGCACCTTATTTTGTGTTTGGTAAATGAAAAAGACGATGTGCTTGTCCATGCAGTTTTTAAAAGATAGGAGTGCTTTTGAAAGCACTCTAGGGGATGCTTTTCAAAGATGGCTTGTGTTTTTCAAAATTAAAACTAATATAACCTCATATAATAATAAATATCCAAATTTATCCTTAATTAATTATTAATATCAATTCATTATATCTATTTTTTTTACTTACCGCCAAGGTTCCCGCCTATCTACCCGCCAAAACATCACATAGTTTGTGTGTGTGTGTATATATATATATATAATATGTTAAAAACCTAATCAACAATCAACAAACCTAATAAAAATTATGGCGCAGCATTTGTTACTGCGCAATTCTTTTTACTGTTGTGAGTATCTTTTCTATTGTATTTATTTTTTCTTCTGATCTTTTCATGTGCCTTATGATCTTTGTTTATTTTTTCTTTCTTTCATTATATGAATTTCTTTTGTTTTATAATGTTTTGAATTTTTATTTTGGAGTTTTGTGTTTTGATTGACCGATTCTTTACTTTCGTATTACAATTGTTTAATCTATTTTACTGAATTGGTAATTCTTTCTTTCAGTTATCAATAGTTTGATCGATACTTCACTATCAATTCAATTTTTATTTCTTTCGTAATTCTTTCTTTTTGTTATTAATAGTTTGACCGATTCTTTACTATCAATTTGTTTTCATGCCTTATCAATTACCGTTAACTACTTTTGTATTGTGATTGTATTCTTTTTTTATTTATTTTGGTGACAGAATTTTTTACTGGGACATACTGAATGAAATATATAGTCATCTAGATATATATCATTGTGTTAATTTAGAGAAAAAAACATTTACTTATATAAACATATTTTATTCTACTTATTTGAATTATAATTTCATACTAATTGTTTATACTGTGACTAACATTAGTTATTCTTATGCAGTGATAAGTACTCTTTTTGCCATAAAGATTTGATGTGAAAATCAATTTTGCCACAACCCTTTTTTTTCTCTCAAAATTGCCAAAAACTTTTCCATTCCATTTTAAAAACACCAAAATTAAATTTTCTTAACAAAAATATCCCTCCCCCAATCCAAACCCCTAATACCCCTTCCCTTCTGAAACCCAGAGAGAGATAAAATTGAGAGAAAGAGAGAGAGAGAGTTCGAAGAGGGAGAGAGAGATGATGACGGCGCCGGTGAAAGGGAAAGCTGTCGCCGCCGTCGCTGGTTAAGACGAGGTCGGAGAGTTCGAGATGAGAGAGAAACGCGACGGAGATGGAAGAGGGTTCTGTCGACGCTGCAACTCCGAGTTGTAGTCGTTCCAACCATGATGTCGCCGTCGCCGTTGATTGTATAGTTGTCGTCGTTGATAGAAGCACCGTCGCCATTGATTGTATAGTCGTCATCGTTGATAGAAGTACCGTCGCCGTCGCTGGAAATGAGAGAAAATCACAGGGTCCCTTTATGGAATTATTATTTTCTGTTACGAAAATAGAACATTGGGTTCTGTTCTTGGGGAAAACAAAAAAGAAAAAAAACATATGAAATGGGTTCCTTTGATGATGCAGCACTAGTCGAAGAAGGACCTCTTCTTTGGGTTCTTCTCTCTCTCTACCTTGTCTTGGATCCTAGTTACTGTTTAATAAAGTTTTTGCTTGAGTCATCATGGATTGAAAAGGAGGGTTAAATGGATAATTTGAATTTTAATGCTGGTATGAGGTTGATCTTGTAGGCACCAGAGTTGGTTACAACAACTCCTAATCTAGTGTAAGTTTCTCTAACATTCTAGTTTTATATCGTCACTTAGCTGTGCTTAAGAGAATGATAAATAGAAAATTCAGGGATCAACATTGATGATTCACTAGTTATCTGTGAGCCCCGTGATTTTTAACCACGACCATAACAATTAAGTTGAGTATTATGGAATACAATTGGGAGTTGGTAAAATCACACGTTAGTGAAGTAAATAATATTTAGGACGCAAACCCGAACACCTTCGTTAAAGGTTTGGCCTGAGACGGACCAAACCGCGAAAATTACGACCGTGCCACTCATTAATGAGTATATAAAGGGGGAGCCAACATAACTCAGCTCATTCTCTTCTTTTCTAATCGATGGAAATGAGAGAGAGCTGCTGGAGAGCTGGTTGAAGAATTGACTCGTATCAATTCTTTCGCTGCTCGCACCAACTTCCAATCGCGATAACTTTTGATCCAGGGCTCCGATTGACGCACGGTTTACGGCTACGCGAAGCTCTTGTCATCCTCTTTATGTTCATCTAACATGCAACGCAGGGGTAAGCCATTCTCTACCTCGTTTCCTCTGTCCAACCTTCTGCTCGAAAATGGCTAATCCCACATGTTTGTTTCTGAGTTCTTGTGAATTAGGTGATGATCTAGTACGTTTTGGAGCTTAGTGCTCGATGCCCACAAGCTTGGGTATCTCTGGTGAGACGTTTCCAACCCTAGTCTTGAGTTTTATTAGGATTATATGAAGTTTGATTGTGTTGTGTTGTGTTCTTGTGCGTGTGTCATAGAGGCTAGAAATTGGAGAATTGGAGGTGGGGATGAATGATTAAACATGAGAACGACGATGGATTGTGCTTGGATGCTCGATGGCGCGATGGATAATTGCGTGTATGCATTGAGCTTGGCGTCCAAGTACGGGTTTAGATTCAAGCTTACATTATTTAAGCTAGGATGATTGCCTAGGTTAGTTGTACCTAGAATATCTAATAGGAATAAATGAACTCGAGGAGTATGATAGCAATGATTGTTGTGAATGACTATGTGACTATGTGTACGTTTGGATGATAACTCAATATGAATATGCATGTATGAATTGTTGTGGTTGTGGCCTTAAGCCAAGATGTGTTTTAAATATTGAGGGTTATACATGAGATGGGAATTACATGGATGAATGAGGCCCGTGGGGCGAGATAGTGAGAGAATGAAATTGAGATGGTTTGATCAAAACGAAAGGATTGAGAATGGTTTCAATGAAATGAGGGATTTCAGAAGAGGTAAGTGTTTCAAGGAAGTGATTTTGAAAAGGGTGAGTTGTGGTCTTTGGTGCAAATTTGGTTTCAAACTGAGTTTTTGGGAAAAACACACGTTTAGCTGCAGTGAATCGATTCAGGTGGTATCCGAGTCGATTCGCTGAGCCTTTTTGGAACGAAATTAAGAATTTTATGAAGATCGAGTCGATTCGCCTGGGGTGCGAACCGATTCGTATTTGCACAAGGACCAAAGCTTTCCACCTTAAATTGATTCGTGACTAATTGGAATCGACTCAATCCTTGTGGACTTAAAGAAAATTGTTTGATTTCTAAATCGAGTCGAGTCGGGGTTGTGTCGGATCGATTCGTATCTTCATAGCAATCAAAGGATTTTTAAAATGGTCTCTTGAATCGATTCGATATGATCCCGAGTCAACTCTGTCCCCATGATTTCATGAACTCTCGAGGATCGAGTCGAGTCGATTGGTTCACGAATCGATTCTTTTTACTCTGATTTCAAATTTAACGTTCAAAACGCCCTCAGAGTCGATTCTTTCTCTTCAGAATCGATTCCAATGAGTAATGATGTGGTTTTAAAAGGTAAATCATTGATGGATGAAGTAATTACATCTCATGTATAGTACCACCCTTGTTTCACAAAATCATAACCATGAGCCTAGGTCTAAGAGGGGTCAGAGGACTAGAGCTCGGCTTACGGCAACAGCGGACCATCGGGAGTAGTAAGTGTCTGTGGGGCTTTTGTTTCCACGTGGGACAAAAGCTAACGTCGTGGCTTACGGTAGCAGCAGGGGGGCCTCCTGCCAACGTCCCGGCTACCAACCTAGGTTATAGTCATGAGATGAGAAGGGAACCCCCATTATTATTGATTATGAGATGAGAACGATCGTAAACGATCGGGGCCGGCTGATTGGTCCTCGGGGATGTACGAACGATGGTCATCCAGTGCTAGTTCTGGATCGGTCGGGATTGGCTATGATAACCGACCGGGTGAGCTCACCGTAGCCTGCAGGAATAGGCATGCATCATGTGCATTTGCTTGACATTGTTTGGGTGTGCCTAATTGCTTACTACTTGCTAATTGTTGTTTGTTTTTATTGCTTGCTTGTAATGAGTGTTTGTGTGTTAAATGACTGCTTTGTGGATTCTGATGACTAGAACTAGGAACTGTATGACTTAGAGGACGAGAGGGAAGGATGAATAATTGGTAGGACTTAAATGCTAGTACTTAGGCATAACTAAACAACATGGCTAAACGAGAGATGATAGGAACGCCTCGCGTGATCCGACTAGAATAAATACTGTAGGTTTGGCGCTTTATCTGTACTGAGAATCCATAGGTTGGGGATTCTCACTCCGTATATCATCAGACTTTTTAGGTACAGGTTCAAGCTTGGAAAGTTGGCAAAGTATCCATGAAGAACATCGAGAGTCTAGCTTTCTCCGACAGTCAAGTCTTCCGCTGTGTAATATGGAGAACTAGGTGTGGTGGTACTTGAAGAATAGGGTCTTGAGTCGAGTAAAGGACCTAAGCTTCGCAGGTTCTGTTATGTAGTCATTGAACCCTATGGATTACGTATTATGTAAAGCTACTTTGATATTTGTACAATGTTGTTATATTGAGGTCTTGGCTCTATTTTATGTATAATAAATGGTTATAACTCATATACAATTCGAACGCTTATGTGGTGTCGGATTTAGTACGTATGAGTCGGTGTTTGTCTGGTAGTAGCGCTTCGAAATTGATCAAACATGTTCGCGACTTGGTTGATCGGTTTTGGGGTGTTACATTATCTTTGCACAATTTGATTGGTATTTTCATTTTGCTTTAACTCTATTTTGATTTCAGCTTAAAACCACCTGCCATATTGAGTTTAAAACTGGGAGAAGAAGAATTTATACCAAATAACGTTGAGGTAAGTTTAATTATTTTGTGGTGAGGATCTAAGCATAAATTTCAATCCTTTTTTGATACAAAAATATAAGAGCGACTGTTGATATGTATTGCTACATTACTAAACAAGAGTTCTTTGTGATTTCTAAACAAGAGTACAAGAAAATATTCTAGAGACATATTGCAATAAAAAATGTACTTTAGTGTTTCTGGTTTACTTGGCTTGCTTACAGATTCCCAAGATAATTAGTTGGGAGGAATATGTACCACAAGGTTCGAATCAGTGGGAGTCACAGATTGCTCTATCTAGGTTGTTTGATGAACGACCTATATGGTCCAAAAATTCTCTTGCTGAGCGCTTGCTTAATAATGACTTAAGATTTACTCATAGCATGGTTAGAGGTGACTTGCCCAAAATCTAGTCATTAGCTTTTTTATTTGCAGCAATTGAAATGCTATATACTATGCAGTAACCTTCTATTCTCATTCTTGTAGGCTGTTGTCTAGAATATCCTATTACTTTGAAGGAAACCCAGTTCCTAAGGAGAATATTGGCGGATGGAGAGCATGTGCATTTATCCTTGGTAAACTTTTACTTTTACATCACCCTTGTGTAGCAAAACAGTAATCTATTTTGTTTAACATTTTTATCTAATGTAAATAGCAAGAAACGAGTGCTGTGAATGTTTGGATTTCTTTGGCATTCTAACAAATCTTGTTACTTATCTTACCACCAAACTGCATCAAGGAAATGCCTCTGC
>JASCZI010030466.1:51289-63828 GCA_036250425.1 Stylosanthes scabra | reverse complement strand
TTAGTAGAGTCCCTATTAATTGTATTATGTATATGTAATGACCAAAACTTCGCAGGTCAATGTATATTGTTTAGGAACCAATTGTAAATGTTTTATTTTAATATATGAAATGAATTAAAAGTATCCGGAGTGTATGGCTCTACTTTATAAAAAAAAAAAAAAATTTATGTATGAATATGTATTAAAGTAAGTAGTGACAACTAATAATGGTTAATTATGTCCGCGGCATGGTTAATCGGTATTAGGATGTTACAACAGATGATAGTGACAATTTGTGAACCATTTGGTAACTGAAGTCTGATTGGACTTACTCTCTTATATGTTTTAAAATATTTGAGTGAGCATGCAACATGTGCAGTTGCGCCCGAGTCTAAAATCTAATCAGTGGACTTCAAATGACTTTTAGAAACTGAGAGAATCTGAAATATACCTGCAGATGGGGCATGAACTTCAGTTACCATATTACCGTTATGAGTAGGCGATGCAACACGACTCTGTAGCAGATTGAGAAGTGCTTGTGTCTGTTCCTTAGAGAGCAACAAATTCAGATTCTCACTATTCTCAGAAGGGGATGCATTGATCCTTGTCATTGTACCATCAATGCCAAAGCTGTTAACAGATTTCAGATCACTAGATTGCTTCTCAACATTGTGTTTGTAATGTGGAGGGAAACCATGCTTGCGATAGCAAGTGTCCACAAGGTGGCCACTCTTCCCACGATAAGAGCATTTGCGTGATGGACCACGTCCTCCACGACCACGACCACCTCTCCCCCTTCCACGCCCTCGCAAATCAGTGAAAGAGCTTCCAGTGTTAAGCTCATAGTATTGAGTGGCATTCACTAGTCCCTTGTTATTATCACCAGAGACAGAATATGCAAGCTGGCGTTCTTGCTGAAGCAATGGAGAATAGACAGCACTTAAATCTAGGAGAGGGTTAATGAGCATGATTTGTGATCTGACTGTTGCATAATTATCATTCAATCCTTTCAACAATTGAATGATATGACTCTGCTCTCGATATCTTCTCACTGTCCTAATAGCACACTAACAAGTGCCTACACAATCACAGCCAGGAATTGGTTGAAACTCATCCAACTCCTCCCATAGTCCTTTGAGCTTCGTAAAGTAAGCTGTGACAGTTGAGTCACCTTGCTTAGTAAGAAATGCTTCTTCCTCCAAATCAGCAATTCGGAACAAATCTCCTTGGTAGAACCTGTGACGTAAATCTTCCCAAAGATCCGAAGCAATATCGCACCATAGCACACTATGCAGAATATCACTACTAATAGAAGCATGTAACCAAGACAATACCATCCTATTGCATCTCTCCCAAGCCTCAAAAGAACTATCACTATTATCAGGTTTAGGTAATGAACCGTCTATGAATTTTAACTTGTTCTTAGACTTTAGTGAAAGGCGAACAGAACGGGACCAGGAATGATAATTCAAAACTGTGAGATGATTTGTAGTGAGAGCAGTACCTAGATTCTCAGCATGATAAAGGTAAAAGGGGCTTGGCTTGACACATCCTGAAGTAAACTACTACTGGATTTGTTAGCTTGAACAACTTGAGTTTGAACAGCAGCAAGCTGATTCATCAATCGCGCCAAATTTTGCAGATCGGACGCAGAGAAAGTCTTATTCTCCATAGCAGAGAGATCTTCAAGAGCTGACATAGTTCAGTCACGCACTATCAACCGAATCAAGAGAGAATGAGATTCAGGATCTTTCACGTTCGATCTCGTGATCGGAGCCTCCAATTCGTTGTTCTCAGTGATTTCAAACAAGAAGAGGAGCAACTCTCATCAACTCTATTGTGCAAGTTCGAACGTGAAGCAGAGACAAATTAGAAGAATGAAGAAGTGGGTTATGAAGAAAATTAGGGATCTGAGAAGAGGAGAATGAAGTTGAGATGAAGAAGAAAGAATAATCGATTCACCAAATCTGCATATACTTCTCAAGAGAAATGAATGAGATGAGATCTCAGAGCTCCTCCACGCTCATCGCACCATCTGGAGCTGTGAAAGGAAAAAATAGAAGAGAAAGTTGCAGAGAAAACGTTAATGAAGAAGAGAGTAAAAATTCATTAACTACAGAGAATGATGAATCTAATTACAATTGCTCCTACTGCCTCTATTTATATATTTCTGAGTGTGATAAATATCCTGCTAACAGATTTGCTAAATTGGGCAAAACTAACTATACTAACAAATAAATGTGATCCTAACAAACTTGGAATATTCTAGAAGGAATTCCTAATTTCTCATAGCTATTGTTACAGAATATCTACATCATCCAACAGTTTCCAAACAAGCTAGTGACATTGAAGATTATAGTTTTTCAGGTTTTATATCAACTAATAAAACTCTGTTTGTTGGTTACCGATTAATAATAACACTCCTATAATAATAATAATAATAATAATAAGAATAATATGAAAAATTGTGGGCTTGTGACGTTAAGGTGACGTTTGAGTGGTGATTGAAAGGTTTATATGAAAATTCGAGATTTATTTATTTTTGGTGGGGATGAATTATTATTAAAATAAAAAGTGAGAATCTAATTTGCACCGTAAAGGATGTGAATGAAAAAGCAAAAGCTTAGGATATCGTCACCTATGTTTTGGATTTTTATTGAGAGCTATGTATGGATGTATGGCTTTATTATTAAGCTACGAACGAATTACGATTACCAACATATAAAAGAAAAGAAAAGAAAAGAAATGATAAGAAGCATCCATGATCCATGTGCAGATCGGAGATGCAAGTAACAAAGGAAAAGCTACGCAACAAGCACGCAAACACTTGACAATGACCCTTCCACAACCACCAATCTTTTTTCCTCAATTTTCACTTCTCACATATCTCCATTGCTTGCAAATAATATTTATAGAGGAGCAACTAAAAATAACAAGTAAGGAAAAAGTGATCCATATATGTCGAGTATTTGGTTGGCATATATCGGACACCATGCCTTAAGCTCATCTATTCTATATATCTTGTTATCTTGGACTCTCTTATAATCTTCAATTTCAAAAGCCCATGCATTTCTTCTTTTTTCTTTTTCTTTTTTAATTCCCTCACATATAATTCCTATCTGCTTTGATCTCTTATGTTGATTAAGTAGCTAGTACAAAGGAAATTAACATTATGTTATATATCATATATGCATGATTGATATCCATGTAAGTTCTAATAATAAATTGTGTTATAAAATTGTATTTAGAGATGAGTATATGATCATGATTCACGGGTTAACTCGTTTAATTTGCAATTTACAATATTTTTATTTACAATTTTAACAGGCTTTTTAACTCGTATTATTTAACTCGCGGATTAAATGAGTTGAATCTGTAGTTTGGCGGACCAATCCGTTAGCTCGCTTTAAGTGCGCATAATATATAAAATACATATTTACGTGGGCTAAAACTTTGCCAACATATTTATTTTTATGATTTTTTTTTTGTGTGTTATTACTTTTCTATCTCAATATTACAATGATAATTTATGAATTGTATTTGGATACTAATTTTTTTTATTGTTGAGAATGGTGTTATATTAATTTCTATTATAATTATAGATTAAATAATTAATATATTATTTTTTTTATCACTGTCCATAAGAGATAATTTTAATAATATCGATAAAATATAAAATTAATAAACAAATAAATACAAGAAAGATGCGGGTTGAGCCAATCCGAAAATCGTGGACTAATATGAGGCAGTTACGGGCCTCTCTCAAGACGATTCATATATGTTATGAGCTAATTCGGTTAATTCGTTGCGAGTTTGGCTAAATGGATTGAACTGGCATGTATATCCATCTATAATTGTATTATGATCTATTATGAATAATTTATGTATGCAACAATTTATTAACTAACCACAAACTCTTAAATAAAACTTAGAATCACGATAAATTAATCATTAGTTGGTCGATAGGGAAATATAGTGAAAAACCGAAAATGAAATAATTTATGATTGACTATTGAGTATGCACCATGGATTCGCGTGTTTAATTTCTCTACTACATACTTTGACTTATTCAGTTATTCATAGTTAGTTGGAACAAGTTCGTTGTTATTATTATTATTATTAATGTACTAAAAGCACAATTGAATAAATGTACTAATTTATTTATTTATTGTACGATTATTTAATTAATTAATACAGTGGTTACGAATTAAATTGCAGTTATTAAGACTTGTTCTATTTAATTAACATGCATGAGCGTGAATTAATGTGGCCGGATCCGATCCATGCATTATTTATTTATTTATTTATTATATAATATGAGCTCAGAGACAATTTGTACAACGAATTATGAAATGAAACATACTTGACAAAAATGTTATAGAATTTGAACTTAAATCATGTGTTGCTCGACCCTACAATCTATCTATTCTTGAGTAGACAATCATGAATCATTATTTTTCTTTAGCATGGAACCCACCATCATCTATCATTATTCATATTGTCTCTTTAATTAGATATTGTCACGCATTTAACAATTCATAGACGACCTTGACTACTTATACCCCTTAATAATATTGCAACACACACATATATAATCCAATTATTATGACATCGATCTAATATTCCTCCCTTACGAGGAACTTTAGTAGTGCATTCTTTCTCATTTCCTATATATAAAACGTCAAAATTATTTTTTTAAAAAAGTTATCTACTAATTAAATATACAAAAGGTTATTAATTTGTCCTCTCTACTTGTTTCCAAGGCCTAGAAAAGCAACGCTCATCATCAATTGCAGTTGTGTCAAAAGAATGAATCATCATCACTTTTCAACCCACCAGTGAAATTGATGCATGGTATGTAGAATAATCATGAATTAAATTAGAACAAAATCACATCTTTATTCTTTTCCAAGCTTATTATTTTGAATAATAGTTTTTTTTTATAAAAAAATTGTTTAATTAATTACATATGTTTTCACAATTATATTATTAATTTAACCGTTGAGAAAGGCCTAATTATATTATATCATGATTATTGTGTTGTCACGTGTGATAATCCAACGTATGACTCACAAGGAATTCCTTTAATCATTTTTTTTATAGACATCATTTAATTTGGGGTTTCACTATTCATTCATAATAATAAATAATTTTGAAAACATTTTCCAGCCACCGCACTAATCTTACCGGCCCTTAATTAGCGTTTAAAGTTCATTGTTAACTTAATTATAATAATAAACATACTTATATTATTAAGTATGGGTGAAAGTATAATTTGATCCATGGAGACATGATAGTTGTCCATCATATAAAAATATGAGATTTTATTGGAAACAAAAAACTAATGATTGAAATTGAATATGAATCACACATTTAAAATATTCTATTCGGATCCATCATGAACTCTGTTACATTTTCATATTTTTATATATGGGTAATGCTATTTGAACGAGTGGTTTTGGTTAATCAAATTCAATCAAGTGATTTATTTCTATGCTAAATAAAATATTATTTCGGTGTCAAATAGTATAAAAATTGCATATAAATAAAGTTTTATTCGACATCGAAATAGTTTTCTATTTAGCACAAAAATAAATGATTTGGTTAGACTTGGTTGGCCAAAATTAATTATTTAGATAGAATTATTGTTATATATATAGACCGCACTACGTAGTGATGATCATTAACAATAATAATAATAATGTAATGGTCGATGACAAATACAATGCTCCAAACTAAAACAAAGTAAAGTATTTAAAATAGTTGAAAAGTGAGAGTGGACTTATTTGTAAATAATGAGACAAGAAAAAAGGTGGTGCATGAGACAAAACCATATATGCATGCAAATATAGTCATAGATACCGAATTTATTTATACATAGACATCTCATATTGATTGATTTTATGGCTCAAAATAATGTCAAGACTTTTGCCGTACAGCTGTAGCAGTGGATGTAGTAGTGTTCCCTCAAATCAAATATACCACTAATCATGAATAATTGAATTTTTCAGCATCACCACAAACATATGCACTATTTTCATCATAATAATGTTATTAAAAGAATAGAATATCAAAGTGGGATATATCTATACACATCCAGCATGCAGATGCAGAGGTAGATAGATAGTGACTGGTCCAAAGAAATTTAATTTAGTTTTGAAATTAGCTTAATTATATGGGTCCCGTGTTAGATACTGTCTAAAATCTTCATATGTTCTTGATCTCCCTTTGACCCATGATGAATAATGTCATCAAGAATTTAAGCCGTTTTTTAGTGCTAATAACAACTACATTATATAATATTAATTAATTATATCTGCAACGCACTGATGTTTGAATAATCACTATAATATATAGCTAGAGACTATTCTCCCCATTGTCATATATTGATATATTCTTCTTGTCACTTATATAGTAGAATAATATAATTAGGTAAAAGAAGAAGAAGAAAGTAAAATTAGTACTGCTACGTGGAGTTTGTTAGGGATAATAATTAAGCAGACAATAATCCAACTACTGACGGCAAAGTTATAGCAGCTTTGTTAATTCTGAATAAGAAAGTTAATGAAAACCTATTGGGAGGTCGCCTTTAATTGATTAAATTTCCAAAAGTCAATTATTTAAACCTTTAAAATTGGTAATTAAGTAAGTAAGTGTCTATCTGTCTGTATATCACAATAAAAGTAGTGTTATCTTAACAATAAAGAGAAAAGAGAAAAGACAGAATATTTGCTTCCACACAATACATTCAATTTGTTCTTCCTTGCTTTATTTATTATTATAGTTCTTCTAATGTACTTATTTGAGTATAAGAAGGGTCATTTATATATATCATGTGATGTTTAAGGCACTACTAATTATTATACTCTTAATCACTCAACCATTATTTACAAATTTAATTAATTAGAGATTTGAATTGAAGGGTGAATGAAGATAAGAAAAGGAGAGAAAAGAGTGAAAGAAATTAAAGAATGCAATATAATGCCATATCCATTGGTGTGTCCTTGTCCAACACATAAAGTCCTTAACACAGTTCCAAAAAAACCTTAACTCTATTCTATGTATGTTCTGATCTTCTTCTTTCTTTCTTTTTAGCCACAGACAAACACACTCAAATCAGTTATCTCGTCATCAGCACCTTCAAATAATCTTGGGACCTAAATCTGATAACAACACAACACCATAGCATAGCAGCTTTAATTTATTAACGTACACACAACAACATGCAAGCTAAGATACCATATATATCTCAACTATATACTATATTATATAAATATGATACAAATTAAATGGATTTGTTTCCATCTGATAGTACTAGTAGATAATAAGGTACTTAATTTACAATTGAATTATTAGAAGCTAAGGTAGCTAATAAGGTACTATTAATAGAAGTGATGATGATGATGAGATCAGCCTTTGGTTCTGATAATGGTGATGGTGCCTCTTCTTCCAAGAGTGTGGATTCTGGTAAGGGCGACAACAGCTTTCCCAGAAAGGCCAGGGCTACCTTGTACTGCAGACACGCATGGCCGACATGCATAGTCACCAACTGGGTGCTTCACTGGCCTTGTTGGCGCCATTAGTATCCTCTCGTTTATCTCATTCAGTGTCACATCCCCTTCTCTTCCTCCTGGCTTCACCATTGCAAATGGATACACCACTTTCCTCCTCCTTCCACTACTACTCATCTCCTCCTCCTCCTCCTTCTTCTTCTTCTTTCTCACCACCACCACCTCATCTGCTGTGGCTTTATTGGAACATGAGGTTGACTTATTAGGAGATTCTTCAGAGCCTGCTGATAATATGGTGGTAGTAGTAGTAGTAGTTGTTGTTGTCTCTTGTACAACAATGTTTGCTTCCTCCCTCATTACTCTGCTCCAAAATGTGCTTATTATGTCCTCATCTAATCACAAATAAAAAAGTATATAATTAATTGTGTTATTATTAATATAATAACAACCTAATATAACTATATACATACCGGAAAGTCCATAAATGCTTTCTAGATTCTGATTCAAGCAGTGGAAATTCTCTACTGGTTGGTGCCATGTGGGGTTCGAGTTCCACAAGCTCTGATTGAACAAGAATAATATATAATTATTAACAAGCTAAGAGAGTAATATATAAATATATAATTCAGACTGATAAATTGAAATTATAATATATAACACATACCTTTTCAAGATGATTATTATTATTGATGAAGGGAGTAGTAATAGTCTTGCAATAATATTGTTGATGATGATTATTGTCATCATCAGCATATGGAAGCAAGCGTCTACGTTTAGAACGTTCCCCGAATTCAAGCAAAGCATCTTCAAGATACCCTGTTGAGAAATCATCAGCAGAATCCTGAGTAGTAGTTGCTGAGAATGATGGTTCACTGCTACTACTTCCATATTCATGCATTGCTGCTGGCATCACTGCATGTTCAACAATCATTGCAACACACCATTTATAACCATAATAATAATGCTGGTTTCAATTTATTTGGTTATCCAAGGAATATTATAATAATTAAAGAGAGGAACAACAAGCTGATAATAAGGAAGGAGGAAATTAAAGAAAGGAAAGTACTTAAAGAGAATTTGTCCGCGTTGAGAACTCCAAGGTTAAGGTTGTGATGATAATCCCAACTACTACAAGAACCGAGGAGAAGGCTACTAGAATTGTAACAAGGTAGGGAAGAATAATGAAGCTCATTCATGGTTTTTGTAGTGTGTGTTTTGTTTTCTTGCTTACTCACTACATGATGGCAAATAATGCCTCTATTTATGTACAAGTTTGTGGAAGCAAATGTGTGAAAAAAAAAGAAAAAAGAAAGATCTAAGAGATGAAAATAGTGCTACTATGTGAGTCAGTCAACGCAGGCTAACAAGAAAAAAGTGGATATATGTTTCTTGGGATTCTCAAAATGTGTCCACTTTAAGATTTTGGTTTGAAATAATTTCTCTTTTTTTATTTTTAAAACCTTATGTGTGGGGGACTAAATAATTGCAAAGGTTATGATATTGTGTTTGCATTGCTTGGTTCACTGCTGCTGATAAATGTAAAAGACATGCCACAAAAACCCAAAGGGACACAATTCAAATTTCAGCTTTTTCTTTTTCTGTTTTTCTTCCTGGACCCTGCCTGTAAGCTATGGTTACCAACCGTTTATCTTTTTCCAACTTTTTTCTTTTCTTCCTTTAGTTTTCTTATTTTCTTTTTTCTTTTAAATGTTTAAATATCTTATCTAAATACACTAAATCAACTTACACTCCCATAAATGTACACAATATAATTAATTTGTATTCATCTAGTTGAATTGTAACAATTAAAAACAAAATTGGAAAATAATTGTCTTTTTTTTATGATTAAAATAAATTGTATTCAAATTTCTTAGAGTTGAAAATGGTAGTTCTTTGGATCATATACTCTGATTGTGAGTTGGAATTTGAATTTGTCTAGCATTTTAGTTTTTTGTGTTTCATCTTTTACCCTTTTTTCTCGCACATTCTTTCGTCCATTTGGGGGGTCATATCAGTCATATCTTCATGGCACCAGTTGGAAAATCATCTTGGTGGGTGGCATATATAACAAAAAGGGACCCACCAGGATGGCATGCTGGAGAGGGGGCCCAGATAAATAAAAAGAGTAGAAGAAGAAGAATGAAGAAGAAATCATGGGTTTGGTGGTGTGGACCAACTTTTTGATCCTAGGGTTTGAATGACCTCAATTATATGCCCAGTTTTGTTGTTCACACTCACTCAGACATTGTAGTTTGTGTGGATATTGATTGTTGTACACAAAAATCAAACGCCAACCAAAGTCTCTATCTCTATCTCTGTGTTGTTCTTAGTGTCAAATTTGATTGAATTCCGGTAATATATTACCTAATATAGCATCAATTTATGAGTTTATACACCTTCACCAATGCATATAAAATAAGAAAGCTACAAGTCTAAAAAGAAGAAATTTAGATAAGAATATAGTTTCAATGTAGTGTTTAGTAAAGCAGTTTCTATAAGCCAATTTAATTATATAATAATATATCTCTATTTTTTATGGTGATTTCGTAAATAATTATCTTAAAAAATAGATATATTTAATAATTATGTAGATTGTTTTATACTGTTAGTATATTAAAAGTAAATTAGAATAATTTTTTATTTGAAAAAAAATCATCTCAGTCCATGATGAAGATTGGAAGTTAATTTGTAATGTTCGAGAGAGTGAAAGGATAAAAAGAAATTTGAAACCATTTGCACAAAAAGTTCATTTTCCAATTAAATTCCCAGCAATAAATTTTCTGAGTACTACAACAACTTGAGTATTGGATGAATTGGGGAGACAATTATGATGGCAAAAAAATTAAATTAATACTTCTGTTCAGGCATGAATGGAAATTGGATATTTTAGCTGATAGTAGAATCCAAGGAGTTGGATCAAAATTTTAAGGATTGCACGGAGTATTTAATTGCTTACCATTCAAAGGGGCAAAAAAGGAGACAAAATAATGATTTCTTGCTATCAATATGTTTCCTTTTGTAAAATAAATAAAATTATTCTCGTGACATGTAGCCAAGAAGAGAGAAAAACCAAGCCTATATACCGAACCCCTCAAAAGATAAATTGGATTCTATTTCTATCTAGAGCTTTGACGAGAAGATAGCCATCACATCAATTTTTTAAAATCTTATTTCAATGGACACATTTAAATAAACAAATGCATAAAACCATATATATAATTTTCTTATTTTCCAGGGAAATCGTGGCCTAATATGGAGAGAGGTAGAAGGTTAAGTGACCTAACTGAGATGATATTTCAAAATTAAATAATTTAGAGTTGATAAATATCTATCCAACTAATAAGATCCAGATACAAGATATTCAATTAGTACCAAAAAAATAAAATAAAATCATGCTTTACATTAACAAAGAACGGCTATATTTATCACCAAAAAAAAAAAGAACGGCTATATTGACATATAATTGAAACCAACAATCAATCTGCATGTGAGACCACATGAGTTGGTGGATATCATTGTTGGTAGGTAACTAGGAATTAATAATGTAATTTCATACTTTTTTTTTCAAAAAAAAAAGGGTAATTTCCCTTACATGAGTTATAATTTGGGTTTCATCTTTGCTTCATTGTGCCATCAGCTCATGCAAAAGACTTTTATTATAAAAAAAAGCATATTTAAAAAAGAGGGGGTGCTAATATGTTACTGGCAATTTTAAAGCAGATTTAAAATAAAGCAACAAGCTACAGCTTCAAACACACGATTACACTCTTAAAATCAGCACAAAGAACTACCATTGGTTCCTGAGTTGTAAGCATTAATCTCCGGTTGTACAGAGTGTAATTTGAGCAAAAATCTAGCATAGGTAGATTGTGGAAGTCCCTGAAACCGCATGCAAAAATGCCTACAATGACATAATCTAGTAAATAACTCCAGACTCAAATAAGACAATGTTTAATGTATAATTGGATGAACGAAAGTAATGGAATATATGAAATTCACATAGGAATGTTGAATGTGAGGACACAAGTTACAATAGTGATAAAGAAATAATAGAATACTACAACTGGGCAACAAGCCATATTTTTCAAATTTCTAAGTATAATGACACAATAAAGGGTTGGTAGGCGTGATGAATAAGTTACATTCCAAAAGGGGGTTGATAAAAAGTATAGATTTTTTTATTTAAAAAAAAAAAGGAACAGAAATGATAACTTTCAATTTGAACTGAGCACTTAGTACTGACTAGTGACTACTAAACACTCGCTAAGGCAACTCTTAAACAAAAGGGTTCCATATTTTTTCATATGCGATGAAATCCAATTCTAGGTTTGTTAATGGTTATTAAGCTTCTCATATATAAGTTGCAACATCTTTTACTAGAGACACGACTTGAGTTGAGACTAAAGAGTTATAATTTGTTAACATAAGCAAGACATACTTTATCAAATCAGAATTCAGAAAGGAATTGTATATCAGTCTAAATTGTTAACAAAAAGTTGTGGAGGAAAAACAATTTTCAGTCTCAGTACCCGTTTTGCCAGAAAGAACATGCTGAGTATCGATTTCAATATGAAGCTTGACATAACTAATGTGACAAAAGGTTGACGGAGAGAGTTTTTAGGACCCGGAAATTTACAAGCATGATAATACATAATTGGAAAATGGGAGAACAAAAATCAATGAACACTTTACAGAAGAGGATTTTTTTTTTCTTTCAAAATTGAATAAATTATGGAATGCAGGGATACTTACAACAATAGGATCCTGTTGACTCAGTCCTCCATGGGAGCTTCATCTTGCTCATCATCACTTTTCAATTTTCCACAGACATTACATTCCATGACATTAGATGGAATGTCACCTTGTGGGGGTAGAGGAGCCAAAGTTCCCCCGCAATTTGGTCTATCACACATGTACCTTAAAAAGAAATATGCATGCGGGAAATCATTATTATTGTCGATATCTGACGCTGCCATGTTTTCATATTGATCCTCCTCATCCATAACCTCTTCTGCATCCTCTCCATTATCTTCTTCGATAGTCTCATCA
>JASCZI010030466.1:40627-51279 GCA_036250425.1 Stylosanthes scabra | reverse complement strand
ACACCGATCACAATTACAGGTGAAGCCATAGTCTTCCTTCAATCTCTTCTGCCTGCTAGCATAGTTTTCATTGACAGGGAAATAACTCAAACAGATCTCCCTGCCTCGGGGAACATCATGAATCATCCTAACAATAATGTCAGTATTATGACTACCATCTGATGAATTATTGTCCACATAATCAAATCTGCAGGCATTGGGAAGGCAATCATGATTAAAAAAGGAGGCATAGGGGTAGATACCATAAGCTCTAACAGACCTCTGGCCATCATCAATAGAAACTGGCTGCATCAAGCCAAAGGCATTGTGCTTGTCCTTAGCCAGAAGTGCAGAGGTGAGTGCCAAAGAAAACCCATTCTGTAGACCAATGGGAGCAATTGAGAAGAGGGATGAAATAAGAGGGTGTAGGAACTGAGCTGCAGAAATTGTAGTGTCATCAGGAGAACCATGAAGAGAAAGCAAGATTTGGAAGTCCGAGGGGGAGATATTGGCAAGATTGTATGCAGCAATCAGAAATTGAGCCTGGACTTGGAGCTCAAGAGGCTGTCCAAGAAGTGGAGAGCTGGCTTGGACGTGAGACAATGCTTGACATACCCAAGAAGAATGGGATGAATTCAGTGCCTTGGAGAGACAATTAGAGCTGCAAAAGCGATGATGGCTACATGAAGGGCACAAAACTGAGGAGGATGAAGGATCACCCTGTAAAGAGGATGGTAAGGTTCTAAAGCAGTGACTGCAGAAGGAGGAGGCTAGGGTAGAGGAGGATGAGGATAAGGACTGCGGGATCAGTGGCAATGCAGAATAGAGGAGGATAGGAGAATCTCTAAGGACAATTTGGCCACCTTTAAGAGGTTGTGATGCAACCAATCCCCTCCCTCTTCCTTGTATCTCCTCCACCTTCAAAAGGGAACTTGGAGCAGCCACAGACATTTGGAAGTAATTTTGATTGCTGATTTCCAAACTAGATTAGGTAAACTATGGGAGGCTACGCCTTTTTATTCCCCTTTCTGTGATATGTTCCGCGAAGTCGAAGTATCTGCAAGGTGGGAAAATGAAGGCGGCAAGGATTTCATCGTGAGTTAACCTTCATATGAAATCACTATGACAGTTTATATTTAGACAATTAAATAGATAAAATCCACCCCACTCCCTTCTCTCCCCCTTCTTTTTCCCCAATGAAGTCAAAGAAGTCCAGCAACACAATTCAAAGCAGGTAATTAAAATGCTAGAAATCATAACTGAGTCAGTTAAATGTTTTAATTTACTCAAATATTCTTCTACTGATGATACCCTTGCAAGTAAAATAAATAAATAAAATTAACTGAACATCATCAGAATCTACTAGTAGTTCATTATCTATCAATTAACGGAGCGTGACCTAAAAAAAAAAGTAAAAGTAATTTTGAGCTTAGCACAAGCATATCTAGACTAGAGAACATGTCAAGAACAAACCAAGTCTTCTTTGTACTTTTGAAAAAAAAAAATTACCCAGCTAGTCCCAGTTCAGCTGAGGAGCATGATGATGATAGCATCCACAGACAAGGTTAGGTTTCTGCCACAAACAGAACGTATTGATTTTCTACACGAGTCTCTCTGTATATACCCTAAGCTCAAGCATGTAAAGTGATTTCTCCATTAACATAATTAAGACTATTGTCCTTCTTTCTTCCTAACCATGGCAATTGGATTTGGCAGTGGTAATATTGCCAAAAAGAAAGTGGAAGTGAGTGTGCAATGTGAAGCAAATCATCGAACACTTAGAATGCAGTAGTATTAAACATTTGACTCACCTTGCAGAATAATACTCTGTAACAAGAAGAAGTTGCCGTTGCCAACCCCCTTCCCTGCAAATGCAATCGTGCATTTCCCAGCAGGGTTTTGTTACGCCCCTTCATTACTAGTTACCACTGCTATAAAGGCCCAATAATATATGGGCCGGATACACTTTGGGCCTCCAAAATATTTTTTGTATGAATTATATCAAAATCCAAGTTAAAAAAAGAAATAGGCCCGAACAAAATTAAAGCCCAAGATCCGATAGAAAAGAAATAGAACAAACATAACCACCACCGCCAACTGACCAAAAAAACCACCACCGCCATCAGTAGCAGTGGTAAAAAGCAACCAGAACCCTAATTCTAACAGGGAAAGAGTTCGCCAGAAGCGAGGAAACAGTAACAAAAACTCACAGCACAAGATGAGGCCGATTTTGATGAAGGGCCACGAGAGGCCATTGACTTTTCTCAAGTACAATAGGGACGGCGACCTACTCTTTTCTTGCGCCAAGGACCACAATCCTACGGTCTGGTTCGCCGATAACGGCGAAAGATTGGGCACCTACCGTGGCCACAACGGCGCCGTCTGGTGCTGCGACGTCTCACGTGACTCCACGCGGCTTATTACCGGAAGCGCCGACCAGACCGCCAAGCTCTGGAATGTTCAGACCGGCCAGCAGCTCTTTACCTTCAACTTCGATTCCCCGGCCAGGTCCGTTGACTTCTCCGTCGGTGACAAGCTCGCCGTGATCACCACCGACCCCTTCATGGAACTCACATCGGCCCTTCATGTCAAGCGCATTGCCAGGGACATCTCCGATCGTGAGTTTTGGTTTCCTAATTAGGGTTTTTGAAGGGTTTGGTAATGCGTTGCGATCTAATTTGTTTTTAATTTTGAATTGTTGTTTTCAGAGACTGCGGAGTCTTTGCTTGTTCTTAAGGGGCCTCAGGGTAGGATCAACCGAGCTGTATGGGGACCGTTGAATAGGACCATTATTAGCGGGGGAGAAGATTCCACTATTCGCATTTGGGATTCGGAGGTAAACTAGCCAACTGCTCGTGGTTCTTTTGTGATTGGTTTATGCCTGGATCCTTAATTTGTTGTGATAGCTTTTGTTGTAGTGTAGGGCTTTAGAGTAGCTTTTGGGTTTTATCTAGAAGAGGATAAATTGGTTGCTTGATTTTGTTTCTAGAACTAAATGTTTTTCTGAACTATTTAATAGACTGGGAAATTGCTCAAAGAATCGGACAAGGAAACCGGACACAAGAAGACGATAACATCACTTGTCAAATCTGCTGATGGTTCGCATTTTCTCTCTGGCTCCCTCGACAAGTCTGCCAAGGTGTTCAACATTTTAAATTTGCATTGTGATTTTCTATCCTCTTTAGCACTCATAGAGTGATGGTTATTAATAATCTGCACTTGCTTTTATTTTGTTATCATCTAAACATCGTTTCCCCATGTGTTTAGCTTTGGGATATGAGAACATTGACACTCATCAAAACTTATGTGACTGAACGCCCAGTGAATGCAGTTGCAATGTCACCTCTTCTTGATCATGTATGTATATTCCCCCCACTCATGCTCTGTTCTTTTAGAGCAAGTATTTTTGCATGGAAGATACTATATGATCTTCTTTTCTGAATTTTTTACCTGCTGTATGTTAAAGGTGGTAATTGGAGGTGGTCAGGATGCATCGGCTGTGACAACTACTGATCATCGAGCCGGGAAATTTGAAGCCAAATTCTTTGATAAGGTATTTAGTTATCTTTATATTATTATTATTATCCATTCCAGTTCTAAAATGACATGAGCTGCATGATTATCCAATTATCCTGCTTATTATTTGTATGATGTGTGCCCTTTCTGTTCGTCTAGATTCTTCAAGAAGAGATTGGTGGTGTTAAAGGACATTTTGGACCAATTAATGCATTAGCCTTTAACCCTGATGGGAAAAGGTATGATCCTTTTTCTTCCTTTCGCTCTCATTCCCATTTCAAATTTTCATGGTCCAGCTTGGTTTCATGGAATGCTAGAATGCTTTCATTGTTGGAACTTAGTTCTTGCCAGTTAATAGTACTTTCAATGTTGAAAACTATGGCCATGATTATATTAGCCTTACTTAAAATTTTAATGGGTAATTGTTGAACATGATTTGTGATATATAGGACGTAATAGGATACCTGATCCATGTTACCCATTACCCAACCCTGGGAAGTGGTTTAGTTCTCTATAATGTATATATGCAAATTATCCCTCATAATGGTGATAGTATTGAAATCTAGCATTACCCTGTTTAAATATTGTGAGCATATCTAATCTTGCTCTAGTACTACTATATAAAAAAATATATCTATGTATGATGATGGTTCAATAAATGTATCTATAATATGTATCATGCAATCCTCAACATTTCGTAGCCTAGAAAATTAATGTATTTGGACAATTATATATTAATTTATCATTGTAGCTTCTTTTGAGAATGAGGGAGTTATTTTTGTTTCGCCTGTGTTTGGTAAAATGTTTTAGATTCCTATCCTTCCAAGTATAGTGTGATGCAGAGTTCTTGATTAATATCAAACTGTTTCTTTCATTTATTTTTGTTGGTCTCTAACGCATCGTGCATGTTTTGTAGTTTTTCAAGTGGAGGAGAAGACGGTTATGTACGGTTGCATCACTTTGACCCAGATTATTTCAATATCAAAATATAGGCTTGACAAGTGTAAGTTTTTTTATATTGCCTGCGGATAGTAGAATTTAGCCTTCAATTGCTTTCATAGCAATCATAATGGCAATGTGGTCTCGAAAGCCCATCCATTGTAATGAAGATATACTTGAAGTTTTGATCCATGTTTTGATTATTACACTAAAATTATTAATTATGGAAAAATCTTGTGCAAGTTTCTCTCTGTATCATCATCCTCTTCTTGGCGTGGGTTACTCTCAAGTGATTTTGATCAATTTTTCTTGTTGTTTGTTAATTACCAAATTACTAAATGTATTCTATTTCTGTGTGAATTTTCAGTGAAAATCCAGTATTTAAAAAAAGGTGAATAGATGCAGTCGACTTCATGTGAAGTTGTTTGTTAAACACTCTTACCTTTAGATGATATGACATGACATGTTTGACTAAAGTATAATCTTACGGTTTTAAAGTGACAGCTTTGCATGAAGTTAACTGAGTTGCTGTTTTTTTTTATGATAACCTAAATGCAATTAAGGAAGTTAATCAAAAAAATAAAGGTCAACCAATTTCTTTAAACAACAAACAACAACAACTGCTGCAATGGGGATACAAGATCCTCTCATTCCATTTCAGCCTCTTGTATTGACTATAGTGGTTCACCTCTTCTTAGGATCAGAACATATCTTAAGAATTCAACTAGTCAGAAATTAATTAAGCCTTTGAGGAACATTCCTGTTATAGGCCTTCTTCTGTTTGTACATTCTAGCATATACAATGTACACCAACATATTTAAGAAACTAAGTGCAGCTAGAAGCCAGAAGAAGTAATCAAGATGGCCCTCGTTCAAATTATCTGGTAGCCATCCATGACTTCCATCCTTTGTTGTGAGTTTAGCAACAATTGTGACAACCACAGAACTCAGGTAATTTCCCAGTGAATTTGTCAGAAGTGCCAATGCACTACAGAAACTTCGCATCCTATCTGGTGCTTCCTCGTAGAAGAACTCGTGCTGTCCTATAAAGTTGAACACCTCTGCAGCACCTAGCAAAAAATACTGAGGTACTTGCCACAGTATGCTAAGTGGGACAGAAACATCTTCATCTACCAATCCATGTTCTTGTGCTATTTGTAATCTCTTGCTCTCTAATATAGCTGCAGCTGACATGCAAGTAATGGAGAGAAACAGGCCAATTCCCATTCTCTGCAACACTGTGAAGCCTCTTGCATTGCCAGTGAAGTGTCTAGCAACTTTAACAATCACTCTATCATAAATGAGAACCCAAATGATGACACCACCAATGTTAAAAGTTGAAAGAGATGCCGCGGGAATTCTGAAAGACCCTATACCCCTGTCCATCAATTTCCCTTGTTCGACGAACAGTGAGGACATTTGAGCATAGACAGCACTGAAGATAATTCCTGTTGCCCATATTGGAATCATTCGGATTAGAATCTTCAGCTCTTCCACCTGTGTCACACTGCAAAGCCTCCAAGGATCTGTTACTTCCTCTCTCCCTTTTCCTATATCTGATTTCACTGCAGCTTTGTCAAGGCACCTGAAGACAAAAGAAAAGCTTAGCACTGTAGGACGTAACCGCAATTTCAAAGAGGCATAACTAGTACTAGTGATGATTATGCAGATAACACAAGGACAGTTCAATTCAGTGTTAAATAAAGGGTATTTGAAGCTTTGGCATGCCTTAATCCATTGGTATGCTCGAGTTTAAGGCTTCCTTCAACAGATGAATTCTCTGCCAGAGTTTCATAGAGGAGAGAGCTATCTTGAGGTACATCCAATTTCCTCTTATGTAAAGAAGCAACAATCACTTGGCAGATTCTTGTAATAGGACTTCCCCCTGGCCTAAGAAACCGATAGGAGCGAGTACCAAGAAAGAAAACTATGATTCCAATACCAATAAACGATGCTGCAATGCCATATCCAAGTCCCCATCCTACATTTTCTTCTGTCCATACCAATATGGTGGTTGCAATGAGTGCACCAATGTTGCTAGTGAAGTAATTCCAGTTGAAGAATAATGCTTTACTGGCTCTTTCCTTAAGATCTGTATCATCAAATTGGTCTGCTCCAAAGGGCCATATACATGGCTTGATCCCACCAGTCCCTACTGCAATCAAATAGATTCCAAGGAAGAATACAGCACTCTGAGCTGAAAGGATTGCTGAAAGGGTCAATATGCAGATTCCCTGTAAAGAAAAATGATACAATGACTTATAGAAAAAAGTGAGCAATTATATAAGGCCATGATAATTAAGTCCAGTTGAGTTTACAATGAGATAGATTCCATAGAACACAACAATAGTCCGATATCTTCCCCAATATGCATCAGCAAAGAAGGATCCAATCAGAGGTGTAAGGTAGCATGTTCCCTGAAAGGTGGTAACATTTCTTGCTGCAGAAACAGGCCCTTGATGAAGTCTAGTTGTTAGATAAGTGACAAGATTACTGGCGATTCCGTAATAGGCCAACCGTTCGCAAAAGAAAGTACCTGCATAAATTGTAGAACCATATATAAATAAGACATTATGTATGTAATAACACAGAGAAAAATAGAAATGTTCATAAATGATCACCTAGAACAAAGGGACATGCTTTCCATGTCCCTCCTTCGCTCTTGATGGCAACCTCTCCCTTGATGTTCACTGTCCCATCTCCAGTGCGAACAGAGTCTTCATTCTGTGTCTGTGATTAACTTTAATTAATAAACATGGAAATGAAATGGAGAAGCAAGCATGGCTCCTATAGATTCTACATATTTCAACATATTATATAAATACATACCATGTTTGATGTAGTGAATGCTAATATGTGCAAGCTTTGTGAACCTTATTCACTACTTGATGCAATATGAACTATGATATGCAAATTACATGGGACAAGATACATGTATATATAACATGGTTGCTGGTTGATAACTAAGTAAGGCAGGAACCTGCAAAAGACCATCTTCCAAAAGTGTTATGGATTCCTCCAATTGTTCCATTTTTTGTTCTCTAATGTCTAAACAGTAAGCACACCAGAGCCAGACATATATGACTCAAGTGCAGAGAATCTTGTTATTCTAGCTACCTATTTTTGTCGTTGACTGATATCTATAAATTAGTTGTACAGTGTTTTATGTTTTAATGTTTTGTTAATTTTAAATCCTTAATTCGTTTGATGATAACATACACGTACCCTCAACCTATGAATCATTTTATGTTTATATATATGAACATAAAACTTTAGAGGGATTGTTTTACCAATAAAATTTCTTCATAGTTTAGGACCAACCATAAAATTGTTTAGTGTCTAGTACTCTAGTCTTTACAAGGCTTGCCCATTCTTCAAGTCATTGGTAGCTAATCTTCAAAACCAGCCGTTGATGAACTTGTAGGCAGAATAATCGTTTCTTATCCAATGGCCACGTGGATGGTGGAGACATTTTCGTGTCTTATGAAAGCTCCTCATTGTCACTATCATCATTTTTTCTTTTGTAACCTACAAAGAATGGTAATTCCACCATTCTCATAACTCATCCTTCAAAAGAGGTTGAGTGCAGCTTTAAATTAAAGTTAGGAGATAATTTGTGGGCATAGCACGCTTATCAACATTTTCCATGTCCCTCTTGGCATACGAGATAACGACCTTAACCTATCACACTAATTGTGGAAACAACTATGCGTAATTAAATAATCATCCACATAGTTTTAGCACTATTTTGTTGGACCCATTTGTAACAGAGAAGTTATTAATTAAAAAGATCAATAAAAAGAGAACATAATTACAAGTGCTTAATAATAAACTGTTCCGTTCAGTAGTAGCCAACACTATAGAGAATCAAGGGAAATGGATTGTTCTCAATTTGCATTTATATGTTAACCATTATAAGCTAACACTTCTCATATCATCCACCAGTGAAAAATATACTAGATGATTTATGTAGTGTTCATGAGCTAGTTCTCACATAAAGAATAATAATCACCAAAAAGGAAAAATGAAATATCATTACATGCTTCCACTCTAGATAGATATGCCTGAAAGGCCTTAAAAAATAGCAACAGCCTTCTTCTTCTTGTACTTTTTGGCAGTGACTATGTACATCAACATATTTAAGAAACTAAGTCCAGCTAAAAGCCAGAAAAAGTAATCAAGATGACCTTCGTTCAAGTTATCTGGTATCCATCCCGGCTTTCCACCGAGTGTCGTAAAGTGAATTACCACAGTAAGAATGAATGAGCTCAAGTAGTTTCCCAGTGCAAAACTCACAAGTGGGAGTGCTGTGCACAAAGACCGCATAGCGTCTGGCGATTGATCGTAGAAGAACTCAACCTGTCCGGCAAACATGAATACCTCGGATGCACCCAATAAGAAGTATTGAGGAATTTGCCAGAGCACACTAATGGGTACAGGAACATGTTTGTGAATAAGGCCGAGCTCTCTCGCACGCTGCAGACGCAAGATCTCCACCACAGCTGCGGAGGACATGCATGCTACCGAAATAAGAAGGCCAGTCCCCATTCTTTGGAACACAGAAATTCCCCTCTCTGTGCCGTTAATTTTCTTGGCAATTGGAACAAGTATCTTGTCATAGATGGGGACCCACACAACAACACTTATCACATCAAAACATGAGAGGGAAGCTGGAGGCATCTTGAAGGAACCGATAGTTGTGTTCATCATTGTTCCTTGTTCTACAAACAAGGTTGCCATCTGGGCATAGACAGCAGCAAAAATGATTCCTGAAGCCCAAATTGGGAACATGCGGAGCAAGATCTTCAATTCCTCAACTTGTGTCACAGTGCAAAGTCTCCATGGATCGGGGAAATCATCAATTTTGCTCTCAGCATCGGACACTATAGCTGCTTTATCGAGGCACCTACATTGTATTCAAAACAAAAATAAATTGGAGTTTAGAAGGTGTTGAGCAGGAAATCCTGTTTGAAGTTAGTTGTCTTGTGAAAAACAAAAAGGGTAAAAGGGAAGCATTCTAAAGCAGCTTGGAAC
This sequence comes from Stylosanthes scabra, assembly GCA_036250425.1. Taxonomy (NCBI): domain Eukaryota; kingdom Viridiplantae; phylum Streptophyta; class Magnoliopsida; order Fabales; family Fabaceae; genus Stylosanthes; species Stylosanthes scabra. The sequence goes on along the minus strand of JASCZI010030466.1, from coordinate 41,811 downwards.
ACATCAGCCATTATCAATTGCATATTGCTGATCAGAAGTTACGCTTAAAAAGTGTCCCAATCTTCAAATTTTAGCATACAAGTTCATGATGCAATAAACATTTTAAAAGGAAAAGAAAACTGTTAACATACAAAGCTGCGACAACAATATTAATAAAACAGGGGAAAGGAAAAACAACAAGAAAAATGAACCTTCCATTAGCCTAAACTACATGGGATAGGTTGGTATGACATTGCTCAAATTTTTATATCTCTCATATTTTGAGGATAGTTGAGATAGCAAAGCAGTTCTAGCAATGAAGGAAGCAGTAAATAAAAACTAGCCCTTGATTTATTTAGTCTCCGAATTTATTTATGTGCATGGCAAACTAATGACTCCTTTGTATTTTGTTTTAGGAGATTAATTAGTAACCCTTGATGTGGCATGGTTAGTGTCTACTTGTACATTTAATGCCACAGGACAGGTAACTGCACCTGCCTAGCCATATGCCCCTCAGCCATGAAGCTTTTTAGATAGGACACTCAGAAACCCCATTCATTCCTCCACTGCAAACAAGGGACAGATTCACAGAAGGCATCAGGGAGGTAACATACAGCAAAAGAAAGATAGGAAGCAAGCAAACCCTTACCTGAAAAACCTATCCTTATGGCAGATATTGCACAATTAATCAACACATACAACCTGGTAAAAGGTACACTTTTGGAAAGATTTAGCAAGAGGATCAACTAAAGAATCTGCAGTACATTAAAGGACAAATAGAACTTGGGAAGGACTAATTAGTGGAAAATGCTTTTCTGTCACTATTTTCTTTTTCTTCAGCAGATACATATATTTTTCTACAATGTTCAGATTGCAGTATCAAGTATCAACTATGGCCTTAACATCTTGTAATACTGCATGAAAGAAAATATTTTGCTTTGGCAAAAGTTTCAATTTGAAGACAAGTTTTGTATGGCTAAAATTCCAACTTTATGCTGAGTTTGTATCACAATTCCAGAGTTGATGCCTATCTGCAGTTTGCAGCAAATAGTATCGGTGATGCCTATACTTCATGTGCTATACACAACAAATTTCAAGAAAGAAGTTTCAAATAGTCCAAGAAAACCAAATATTAATATAGACTAACGGTCTTAGCTCCTTAACATGTGCTGTAAATCTCATCCTGATTAATAGTGAAGTGAAAG